>CABFWB010003288.1:5845-24757 GCA_902151455.1 Timema bartmani
GATGGACTGTAACACCCTCTTGAAGATCCATATCCCCATTATAACGGCCCGTGATGGAATTTAACACCCTCTTAAATATCCATATCCCCATTATAACGGCCCGTAATGGACTGTAACACCCTCTCGAGGATCCATATCCCCATTATAACGGCCCGAGTTGGACTGTAACACCCTCTTGAAGATCCATATCCCAATTATAACGGCCCGTGATGGACTGTAACACCCTCTCGAAGATCCATATCCTCATTATAACGACACGAGATGGACTGTAACACCCTCTTGAAGATCCATATCCCTATTATAACGGCCCGAGATGCACTGTAACACCCTCTCGAGGATCCATATCCCCATTATAATGGCCCGCGATGGACTGTAACACCCTCTCGAGGATCTATATCCCCATTATAACAGCCCGTGATGGACTGTAACACCCTCTTGAAGATTCATATCCCCAATATAACGGCCCGTGATGGACTGTAACACCCTCTCTAGGATCCATATCTCCATTATAACGGCCCGTGATGGTCTGTAACACCCACTAGAAGATCCATATCCCCATTGTTTGCTCCTCTGGAGAAGTATTCAGACCCTGTTAGACGATACCCCAGTGGATACAACACAAGACTAGTTCGTCAGGATTGGATACACATATTTTTAGCACCACGTCTTACTACCCGTTCGGATTGTACGCTTGGATCCTTATTCGATACCATTAAGACACACTTTGGGTTTTCTTGATGAGAATGGTAGTCAAGAGAAAATTCATAATTCATCATAAATCCGTGTTCACCAAACAGAGTATGGGCAGTTTGAGGGCTAATTTGTTCCCTTATTTGTAGTCATTCAAGGGGAGGTGCCACTTTAAAATCATGTCATTTCGATGAATCGAAATGTCAGATTACCATCGTAATGCCTCATTAGTCAGCTTTACTACAATTCATTATTTTAAAGGAATTTAATTAATATAAGTCTTGCAAGCACAAAATATGTTTAAATTTAAATTTAGTTGACGTGCTAACAAATCTATAAGTTATTTGGGTTCTTAGGTATGATGTTTATCAAAGTAAATTCATCCTTATATTTTCTCTCGACCCCTCGTAGATATAAGTAATGTGATCGTCGAAAAAATTGAGATCGACATTTTGATGAATGTCCACGTTTCATGACCCTCTCAAACCAAAAAAATTGTTTTCACAATGCCATCTGTCTGTATGTCTGTCTGTCCATCTGTTTGTCTGTACCTCGGGATAGAGCCGAAACCATTTTACCAATCTGGTTAAGACTTGGTATCTGGGGTTTACATAAGTTTCCCTCAAGGTTTTTTTAGGATAGTTTACTGAAAGGCAAAAAGAGAATAAATCTATTTTCTCAAATTCCGCTCTAACGATTTTGATTAAATTGTATATCCAAGCATTATTTAACACTACAAAAAAATAGCGATTCTCCTTTTCCTATGAAAATGAATTTAAGGGCACTTTACATGAACAGAAATTTACTATTTTGACCATACATCCGCAACTATTAGAGATATGAAATAACTTATCATTGTTAAGTTGTATTACTGTTTAAATTAAAAATATTAATTTTTAATCTGGAACATGTTTTTTTATAAAACCAACAGTTTTTGAGCTATAAGACTATATACATTTTTTATGGAATATTTAGAAATATGATGTATTTTATTTTTATGCTCTTTACAAAGACGACTTTTTTTTAGGGTATGTACTACAGAGTTACTATTTGTATCTTCTCTTAATACTTGTGCCGGTGAATTATTTCGTCATAATTAGTTGGCTGTGACTGATTGACATCATATTGGGTTGAAACTTGTAAATCACTTAAATATGTAGGCCCTACCTGGGGAATAATTTGGAATAGTGGAATTTCCAAATCTTTAATTTGATACTGTTTCCAAAAATTGTAATTGCTTGCATATTTGCCATTTAGAATTCTTAGTAGGTGCTGCAGATCCTGTACCTAACTTATTTCTGCGTTTAAATCGGTTATACGAATCTTTGATGTGATTCCACAGTTTTTTACAGCCAACAACTACATTATAAAAATATTACTTAAATTTACGATAAATTTAAAATTTAACATTAAAGTAGCGTCCCATTTATCCAAGGTAATCTCAACTGAGTTTACCAAGGATAATCAAAATTAGTTCACATTTTTATTAATTATTCGGATTTTAGTGAATTACTTAATAGTAGTAATGAGTCATAACGAAATGTTTATTTCATTACAAACAAAATTACATCTAAATAATATTTTTATGGAAATATGTAAAAATAGTAATAAACAAAAAATTGAAAAATAATTTGAAACATTAGAAGTTACATTCACAAATCTTCACATATAGGCTCATTTTGACGAAATATCAGACTATTGGAACTCTACTGTTTTTTGTATTAGTATGTAATGATCCTGTTATATTAGCTTGTTTTCTGGATTATTTAAATTTAGGTTGTGTAGATTTTATTGGTCAGTGACTGTACTGTCGTTAGTTTACTTCCGCGCACGTGCAGCTAGCGATGGGTCATGAACATTCAGTTTGCTTGTTTCCAGCCCTCGCAATAATTCAAGGTCAAACCTCGCAGTTTAAGTGCGAAAGAGAGAGCAACATATTACACTAGTAAATTTTATTTTATTTTCTATAAGTAGTTTTGCTTTTGCTTGCAAGAGATCAGCAGCTGTTGGTGACTAATTTAAATTAAAGCCAGATAATTGATGTTTTTGTTCTCTTCTTGTACATAATTGTTGACGGTGGATTATGAATAAGACGCGTGAAGAAACGCGTGTGCCATTATGGCAATTTCTTTATTATATTAATATGTTAATACCTATTCGAACTGAAGTGAAAACATTTTTAAACAAAAAATTTTTCGATCATTAAATAAAACATAATTTATGATAATCTCTAGATAAAATACAAATAACATATACAAAATGGGATTAAAATACAAAATATTTAAATTACCAATCTCAGAACACTGTTTAAAAGATCAACGACAAATATAATACACATAAAACATTTATACTTTTTTTTTAAATTTTTAGGTACCAGCGAAGTACTATCATTATCGTTTGCTTGTCGGACATCAGATTGTTATATTTCAAGAATTGTGAAGCTAGTATTGAAAGCTTTAAGCAAGATTATTATGCCGATAGCCCTTTCCTCGCCATCACTAAGTGATTCTGAGCGTATTTAATTTAATTTAATTTTTAGCACCGCGTCTTACTACCCATTCGGGCTATACGCTTAAGTACTAATTACACTAATGGATTAGGAATCACCCGACCGAGATTCGAACCTCGATCTCCCCGTCCTCGGTGGTCTGACTCAACACGACTGGAGCGTTAGCCAACTACGTCATCGAGGCGGGTCTTCTGAGCGTATTGAGCAAGAACTTTGGCTAAAATGAAATATGTCAACTTGTGTTGGTGGTATTGATGGAAAGGATGTGCGTAGTAAGGCAGCACGTGAGTCTCTGTTCTACAATTATAAATAATACCTAGCGCCGGGTCTTACTACCCGTTCGGGTTATACGCTTAAGTACTAACTACTCTAATGGGCTAGGAATTGGGAAGGTTGAATGTAGATTAAGTTAACCCGCATTTTCGTGGAGGGAGAGTAGAAAACCATTTAGGAAAAACCACCCCCAGTTTATCCGAGCGAGATTCGAACTTGGATCTCCCCATTCTCGGCAGTCTAGCTCAACACGAAACCAGTGCGTTAGCTAACTACGTCACTGAGGAGGGTTTCAATTATAAAGAATATTTATCAATAATATTAATAGCAGTAATTGACGCAAACTGTAAATTTATCGCCGTTGACGCCGAGTCTTACGGTATATAAGTATATAGTGGCATATTCCAAAAATCAGTGATTGGAAAGTAAATAGCTGAAAATAATTCCAATATTCCACAACCTAAAAATCTACCAGGTACAAGCAAAATTTGGCCACATTTTTTTATTTGGTGATGAAGCCTTATTTTAGAAAAGTGGCAAGGCTAGATCGGAAAAAGTAAATGTTTAATTACCGCCTATGTCGCGCTCGTCGTGGAGCAGGAAATGCGTTCGGGCTATTGTGTCAATTATTTAGAGCATTTCATACACTGATGCCAGTTCCTCATGAAACATGTGATGACTTGATGATGACAGCACTTATTCACGTGAGGTTATCTATTAGAAAACAACATTCCACTTTACCAAGATAAATAAATGCGTTATCCAGCAAATATGATTAAATTGTCACATACCAGTGTATTTGCAAATATCAGCGGTTTAAAAATCAAATACAAGCCTGAAAATTATTTTTCTGATGATAATGGCTGAGTATCTTGGCAAAATAATGCCATTAGTCGAAAGTAGCTTGTTTAAATATCTCTTCGAGAAATAACACTTTAAATAAATACTATTCTTTGTATTTTTATAGTTGCAAACAATAAATACTAAAAACAGATACTTACTGTTTCTCTTTAAGACATTCCTGATGTCATTCCATATATTCTCTTTCAATAATCCGTCCCTATAAGTTTATATTTGTGTATCAAAATACTGAAAATAGGTGGATTATGTGAAACAAGGTTAAGTTATACTTTATCATCTTCTGCATTAAAATAATACATTGTTGGAACTGTCCTGCACCTTGTGGATTCCTTATAAATATACTGAGAGACGCGAGAAAGAACTGGTTCAAGACCAGTCGTGTCAGTTGCTCGACTGTAGGAAATTGCTACAAGACACTGTCGCGCCCAGCGGACAGAATCCAACCGGTAGTGTCGCTGTGATCGAGAAACATCTATTCCTCTAGTCTGGATCCGTCACCGTCACTGTCAAGGTGCTCGGAAGAGTACCTTTAGGCTTTTACTAGCGCTAACGACAATTATTATTAAAGTTTAGATAAAAATATGAGTTAACAATAATTTTGTAGTCAGGAAACATCATATTTGGTCAAATGAAGGTTAATATGGTGGTTCTGACTTTTTTAAAGAGGTATGTCCAAAATGTGTGTCTAATAAAACTACCCACGATATCCAAGTTCAAGTTCTACGCAAAAATAAAATCTAGAAAATGTAAATAAAGATATCCATTCAAAAGTCACTAGAGTAACTCTTTTGAAGGTAACTCTAATTTCTTTATTGTTCGAGTGTTTCTGATCAGATGCGCTGTAGTTTGAAATGTAGGAAGTGTCGTAGGTTTACATCGAACAGAGCTCTTATTTTCTCAATTTCCTATTCCCATGTGTGTCAAAGGGAGAAACGAGAAGATTATATTTTGAGGAGGAGGGAATTTGTTAAACACAGACACAAGGGTAGTTAGTGATACGTTTCCTTTGTCTCCATTTCCATCCCCCTCCCCTATTTCCTGGGCTCATCGCTCAATATTTCCGAACATAGGGTAGGCATGAATGGAATACTAAAGCAACTAGATAAAATATAGTGTTATGGTAGCGATGAATGAATAATAATACATAATAAAATGGATAATAAAGTCGATAAACCTTAAAAACTATAGTTCATAGTAGTAATGCCATCTAAGATTCTTGGTTTGTTGTTTTAGGTAAAATATCTCAATTGGTTGGAATAACTATTGGTAACGAACTACTGCTATACTGCTGTTCAGAGGATATCATTTTAATTATTTTAAATATCGTTGCAAAATTACACATGAACCTGGCTTTGATCCTTGTGTTCAGGTGTCATTTTTCAGTTCCTTTTCTTAATATAAAATATCTTATTTATAAAGTTTATTTTTCAGATTTATAAGGAAGATTTCTACTATAGATAAATGTACAAGCACTACCAGTATCAAAAGCTAATAAAACTGACCTAACTGATTATGGATTTAAGCTTGGCACATGTTCACAAATAAAAATATTTGGATGCCTTTTATTTTTATTTTGTATGTACAGTACATTTGCCCGATTAATTAGTTATAACTAGGTAATTTTTTTTAAATTGCCAAAGCAATTCTCGTTAAAACAAATATTGTTTTTGGTTACCTTCTAATAAACATTTATCTATTTGAGTCTAAATTAAACACTCAACCACAATAGACACCATCCGAGCTTCTCGACAGCATGTTATTTGCTTTGGGGACATCCATAAGCCACGTAACGCTTTTCTCTTACCTTTTTTTACGCCTTCCTCCCCCATGTATCACCAAATTGACATTTAGTCTGACTCTTCCCTCGCCTATCCCGTGTTACGTAACTTTTCACTTCAAGATAGTATGTCCTTATTTCGTAGGGAGACTTTTGTGACACTAAAGGAGGAACTCAGATTTAATATTACTCAGAATCAGAAGTTATCTATAAGTGTTTTTACTAACGGGAAAACATGATCATTAATATATTTTTTCAATATTATAATGTAAATGCAAGATTTGTGTTACGTAACACTGTGATGTACCCACTCTCCCCTCATGTAAACATTCTAACTACCCCTCTCCCCTTCCCATCAACGTTACGTGGCTATTGTTATAGTAGGTATTGTGTGTCGAATCATAAAATTTGTACTTTAGACAAATTGCTATAATTTTATTCGTATAGTGGTTGTAGTCGTCTTTATAATCAAATTTAGTTATTATTTATTTTAATTAACATTATTAAATGCACATTGTTACAACACAATTTAATACATGATTTAATTTATTGATTTCTTTACTCTCCCGGCCCACACTTTCAGTGTCTTCCACAATTTTATCACCTCTGTTCTAAAATACAAAAGAACATTCGTACGGAAGCCGTAAGGCCCCTCTTCTCATTACAACCTGCACCAATCAGCACATAGCAACAGGGGTTTGCCGAAAGACAAATTCGTAGAAGACCACCTGTGCGAGCATTGTTACAATAGCCAAATAATGACAATGTACAAACATTACAATCATTCTTGGTCGATTCAGCCCCATCCGTGCAAGACGAACATAATATTACAAACCCAGTCGAGAAAACATGACATTATTATATCAAACTCGACACATTCATGCACATTTACAAACAAATTGGCAATAAATTTGCTAACAAAACATAATGCACAATCAAAACTAAATAAAGCTAGTGGTTTGTTAATGAGTTGCATGTGTGGTTTTGTAAATAAATTGCTTCTAGCAGTTCCTGCGTGTTAGTGAACTTGTTGACAAGTTCGTACTAAATCTGTCAATAAGTTGTTTGTCAGCCGTGCATGCAGGCGCTACTGTAACTTAATTTACTTTCCCGACTAAACGAGATGTAACATTCTATTGGTTGTAAGCTGGTTGTCAATGAATCTATCTGCTTAGAAGTTTGTTCATTAGATATAGCTGTCATCGGGCTTATCTGTCAATTGCTCTGTCCTTTCCTGTTAAGTAGTTTGTTGTCAAGTCTACTTCTACCTATTGAAAATATGCATAAAAAAGGAACAATAACAAAATTTAAAAAGGAATGAGAATGGTAAATAGTTATTTTAATGGGGAAGCACTATGAACATAAAGGAAAGCATGAACAAAGAAACATTTCTATAACGATAGCAAAGGAATTACAAAAGAAGGAAAATACATGGCATGATGAAAAATGATGAATTTAGAATGAGAGAGAGCATCAAAGAAAATGGAATTATGAACTGAATCAGCGCTTTGAGTTACATAAACAGGTTCATTCAAAGGATTTTATTAATCTAGAAATATTACGCAGTGGCATATTCATGAAAAGAGAACTAAAAGACGACCACGTAATTAGGAACGAAATTTAAATTAATTAAGATTAAATTCCACTTGATATTTTCGCTAAGATGATTTGCAAATAAAAAACAATATAAAAAATCAAGTAATACATCATAGCGGCACTCAAATATAAAAAAATTAATACTTGAGAGCAAATGAAATAAAAGAAAATTATTAAAAATGTACAACAAATGTGAATGTAGTTTCCCGTCGGAGTTAAATAGTTTAAAGTATAGTTTCTATGAATGAAAACTTGTATGAAAACATTGACCTAGATAGATTATGATCTAGTAGATATTTATCAATAATTGTTAATTTATTAACTAGTTTTTAAAATTCTTACGTATTATAGGGTCATAGGAAACGAATTTAAAGATTAAGTAGGAGGAGTCTACGGGTAGGAAAATAACTCATCCGAATATTAGGGAGGGAGGATGCCATGGACCTAATTCAAATCAATTAACCCTAATTCACTCTACCTGGGTTCAATCTCCTTAAATGGTGACGAGTTTCACAGCGAGTCTAATAACTCTATTGCTAGTAATAGGGGTGTTTTATGCGTGTGTGCGTAATATTGCTGTGGATAGATCAGCAAATGTGCAACGTTGTTTTAGGATATTTTAGAACTAAACCAACCATGACACTATTTATATTATATTATATTAATTCCTTTAACTCCCTATGTGGAGCATGGGGCCACAACAAAGCTTCGACCCTCCAGCTATTCATTGTTGTAGTTTCTGTGATGGCTTATATTCAGGTGGAGTGGGCTATTAGCCTACCCACCACATGTACCTCTACGAGCGAGCGAAGAATATCCAACAAATTCTGCCGGTAAGATGTTTTCACATTCCTTTCAGGAATATTTTACACAATCGACATGGGATTCCTATCCGAAGGAAGCTGTGCTATGGAATTTTAATGGTAATATATACCTTACATTAATTAAATATAGTTCATGCAGAGAACAATCTAATACCGTTAACCCAAGGCAGCTACTCATAAATAATTTTTGTTCTTTTTATCTAGCCAGATTATAAACATCCGTGGCTTTTGTTGTAAAGCTATATTTATCATATTTATACATATATACATATATAATCACGCCATTCCCTTACGGGGTAGGCAAGATGCTGTGCATATGACTAAAAAACAACTCGGTAACGAACATATCCTCACTAACTTTCTCCACACTTCTCTATCCTTACATACTTCCTTCACTTCAATAATATCCATACACAGAGTCATACAGGCTCGTTTATTCGTAAAACTCTTAATGTGTCTCTTCTAAAATACATGTTTAGTCCATTTAAAGGGTGCCATCAGTATATATATATATATATATGGATGTTAATATCAAGTAAACATGTTTAATCTTTGTTTATTTTTGTTTGTGTTAAGTGTCTTAGTGCCTAATCTATCCATACACATCTTACATTAACTGATCTAAGGAAACAGTTGGAAGAACATTAATATTAAGGAAATTTACTATCAAAGAATAGATTAATTAACTCCAGAACACTTACCCAGTATTGAGCATCGGCCTTCCGTATAGGAGCAAGGGGTGCTAGCCCCTCCATAAATCCCTAAAAAGCGTAAGAGCCACTATTTGTAGTAAAATCTAAGTACAGCTTATTGTGAATGAGCCAACCCTCAGGACTTGAATACGATCAGTTGAATCATTTTACATTTTTTATCAGATATAAATTATGCGAATTAACCACTTCAGGGGACGAATGGTCTAAGGCGTCACTCTTGTGTTAGACTGACCTGCAGATTATGGGGAGATAAGGGCTCGAATCTCTATCGGGTCTACTGAGGGTGTTTTTTTTCCTCACCCTCCTTCCACACAAATGCGGAGAGATTACCTCCAAAACTATTCCTTTCTCATCCCTGTCCCAATAGAGTATTTATCATATAGTGCGTATAACCTGAACAGGTGGCAAGGCACGGTGATATAAATAACTTAATTAAATACATTTAATTGTTCAACAATATTTTCCTAGTTATTTAAATGCAAAACCTACACCAGTATACGACTTACAAACTTGATAAAATTAAGGAATTTACCTAATATATCACACCTAAAATCTATTTTTGGGCATAACAATTATCCCCCAATGTATTCAGGATTGAACCCCAATCCCCCAGTTCAGTGTAGGGCATACCAGTGCACATCTAGCTTTGCTCCTCTCCATTTTACCCCCAAACAATTTGGAGACAAACCCCATTTAAAATGTTGTATCAATGGTGTAATCCACTAAGCCAAAAACCCACCTCAGTGATCGAATGGTCTAAGACTCTAAGACAGCACTCTAACAATAGACTAGAGTACCAATGACGGTGTGATTGAATGGTCTAAGACTCTAAGACAGCACTCTAACAATATACTAAATTACCAATGACTGTGTGATTGAATGTTCTAAGACTCTAAAACAGCACTCTAACAATAGACTAAATTACCAATGACGGTGTGATCGGGGATCGAATCCCTGTCAGCTGTACATAGGTTTTACAAAATAGTTTCCTACTCTCTCTCCACGTAAATGCTAGTACATTTCCTTTAAACTCTACCTTACTCTTATCTACCATATTAGTATAGTTAACATGTATGTGTATAATCTAGTGGGTAGTGAAACGTGGTAAAAAAACACTACTACTACTACTACTACTGTGTGAACACTTGCCCGCCTGGATTTGAACTCGTATGTTAACCTCTACACTCGTCCACTCGGCTGGTTGTCTAGCTCTCCGGGGCTATATTAAACCTTGGCTTACAATAATCATTAAAATATGTACCGATATTTAATTACCGCTTTTAGCTATAAACTCAGCTTTCAGCACTGGCAATCAGGTTCATAAGCTACCACCCACCTACTTTAATAAATCAAGTTTAGAGGGTGTATTTAAATTAACTCACTAGAATTAATCATGGGGAAGAATAGAAAACTACAAACATTTCTCCTTGAATAATTACGGCATGGACCGATCTTATTAGCTTCATCAAATTGTACCCCTTAAAGGTATGCTACAGCTTTTCAGGGTAAACGGAGTGCAACAATTTAATACAGAGTCAAAGCGTGGAGTGGAAATGTCAAATTATTGTGTGATTTTTTTAAACTATCCTTACTTATTATGCTTCACAATGTTTAATAAATATAATATATTCTGTTATGTGTTTATCGATTTAAGAGCAATGACAATGAATCAGAATCTAAAATGAAAGTGTAACTCAATTAGTTTAATAAGGTTATTTGATCTCTCAAATATTCACTATCAATGACGTGGTACACTAGGCCGCGCATCTAACAGGGCCAGGCTTCACACAATGCGGCTTCGCTTATGAATATTTACATGTAGTTAGATTGTAATAGCCTAAAGCCCGGATATCTTTATATTCACCATGATTTAGTATATTATGGTTAATCTAATGTAGGGATGAGTAAGGTAGAATTTAGAAGAAATATACCCACATTTGCGTGGAGGGAGATTAGGATAACGTTTAGGGGAAACCACCCTAAGTGCACCCTACTAATATTCTGACCACAATCTCCCGGTCTTAGGCAGCTTAACCCATTGAGAGAGTGATGTTCAAGTGGGAGGAGGAGTGTCAACATTTGTTGCAAGAAATACGAGCCCAATACCAAAATAAAGTTAATAATATATATATAAATCTAACACATTTTGACTATAGTTTACTACCCGCTTCGGTCAATGGTCCATGTTCTATGGTGCTACTTTCGCAGTACACTAGACTGCTGATGACGGGGAGACCTAGGTTTGAATCTCAGTCGGGTGTACCGATGGTGGATTTTCCTAATTGTTTTTCACTCTTCCTCTATGCAAAATTGGGTACACTTCTTCTAAATATAACTGAATATAACTAAAATCCCTAAAACCACTAGTGTAATTAGTACTTAAGCGTATAGTCTGAACGGGTAGTAAAAAAAACAGTATTTACTAAATTAGTGTGGAAACATATCTTTTGTTTGTTTTTAGCATCGCGTATTACTACCCGTTCGGGTTATATACTTAAGTCTTAATTACACTTATGTGTTAGGGATTAGGAAGGCTAAATTTAAAGGAGGTGCACACCAATTTACGTTGAGCGGTAGCGAAAAATCACAAAATAAAGTTAATAATATATATATAAATCTAACACATTTTGACTATAGTTTACTACCCGCTTCGGTGTCCGCATGGTCTATGGTGCTACTTTCGCAGAACACTAGACTGCTGATGATGGGGAGACCTAAGTTTGAATCTCGGTCGGGTGTACCGAGGGTGGATTTTCATAATTGTTTTTCACTCTTTCTCTATGCAAAATTGGGTACACTTCTTCTAAATATAACTAAAATCCCTAAAACACTAGTGTAACTATTACTTAAGCGTATAATCTGAACGGGTAGTAAAAAAAAACAGTATTTACTAAATTAGTGTGGAGTTATATCTTTTGTTTGTTTTTTAGCATTGCGTCTTACTAACCGTTCGGGTTATATACTTAAGTCTTAGTTACAATTATGTGTTAGGGATTAGGAAGGCTAAATTTAAAGGAGGTGCACACCAATTTGCGTTGAACGTTAGCGAAAAACCAGTTTGGAAAAACCACCTTCAGTACACTAGACCAGGATTCGAACTGCAAATCCAATCTATTGAGAGAGAGTGACGATTCCTTGAACCATGCGGCCACTGAAGTGGGTAACATGTATTTGAAATTAATTTAATATACAGTTCCTTAAATCAATAAGCGGTCAGTTTACAGTTGTGCATGGACTTAATGTCAGATAACATTTTATGAACGGGAGTGTACTTGCTATATCTTAATAAAATTTCCTAGAAATTGCTTCAAGAAAGTTATATTGTAAGGCTGGGAGATATATTTAGTGTCATTTATTCCTTAACTCAATCATATTTGCACATCCAAAAATGCTAGTACTACAATCTTTTCAAACTAATGATGGGGGGTAGACAAACTTTGAGGCAGAATTTAAAATTAAATTACAGTAAGTGCAATTTTCACCTAATATAGGCTATATATGTGTTAAGTTTTTCCAAGGTTGGTAAAGTATATCACAATCCCAGATCTATAGAAGAGGGAGTAGGGTCTCGCTAGTGATCATTCCTAACACAGTGAAAACGTTAATAACCTGCCGGGCCACTAAGGCGCTGGACAAATCAGTGAGAAGATTATTTCAATGAATGTATCCGAATACAGGGTCTGAATAGTACTTATCGGCGTGTCTTAGTAACTGGTAGCCCAGGAGAGGCAAAAACATAGCTTTTATATTTAAAATAACTGTCTAGAGGAAGGCTTAACTGGCAGCACACCTGGTTTTGACTTTATAAAACGTAATATTTGTTAAAGGAATAAATTTTACTAGAAGGCTTGAATGATCAGTCAGCACTCATAGTTGGCTGTAAAAAACGTCAATTTTAATCATGTTAATAAAATTTAAAACATAAAATTTTGTAATGAATTAATAAAATTATTTTGAAAAATATTATTAATTATTTTTGTAAATAAAAGCTCAAATATTGCTAACTTTAATTTAAAACTGAGTAGCTTGCTTTCATTTTTTAGATACAATTATTATAATTTCACGGCTAAGAAATGTATTGGGTGCTACAGCATATTTTACGCTCCCCACCAAGCCCTTAAACAAAGAACCTTCATATCTATGGTCCAAGCATAAAATTATTAACTAATATTGAATTATTTGTGTCGAAACTTCGTTCTTGTATATTATAACTGCGGGCAAACACACAGTAATGTTGATTGGTCCCACATCTCTTGCTCCATGACCCCTCCCCCCCAACCCAGTGTAATTGCGTGCCATACCCCCTTCTCTCTCTACCCCTCGAAGCACCCAAGTTTCCAAATTACAAAGTTTCTTTACAACTCTTTAGTTCAATCTAGCCCTCTCCTCGGCCCATTTCAACCTCTGTGAAGTTAGATAGTGACAACATGAACCAAGCAGTTAAAATAGTGACAACATGAACCAAGCAAACCCGTATATTGGTTTATTTTTTATCACACTTAATTTTGTCACCTAAAAAGAGAAAATAAAACAGGGTTTTAAAAGATTATTCATGCCTCTTCTCGAAATGGGAAGAATTTAATATAAAATTAATATTCCCAGAAAGTCATATTTTTCGCCGTTGTATGAAAATTGGTAAAATCATATATATTTTATTTAATGCTTTTTGTGTTAAATGATTATATAAAATAGCATCTCTCACCTCTACACAAATAAAAAAAATACCAAAAATTGTTACCACCCATTCTACTACCTCTTGGCTACGGCCACACTAGACTAAAAGGAAGATGGGTGAAATCTAATGAAGATTTAAAAAAAGGTAAGACATTAGCAAGATTTAAATAACAATATGAATAGTTTATTAAAGATAACAACAATTGAAACAATAATTTACATGGCCTTATAGGTCCATCGGAGGTATGTTGAAAATCAAATACATAGTAACATATCTTTATTTAAGCGCAGTACAATTATGAGAATGTTTCGAAACATGAAACATATCCTTCAGTCAACTAGGTCAGTCAGGAAGAGACAAATACTCGACCAAACTACAATATGTCAGATTCACAACAGTGAATATTGACAAAACAACCTTAAACGTTGAAAATTAGAACAATTTATTTCTCACTAAATGTCGAGCCAGATATTTATACGACTACAAAAAAGGGTCTAATGGGCATCTTTTAAATTGTTACAAAAGCGTCTGACTCACTACAGTGAATACAGACCAAATAATTTAGAAATTTAAATTTATAATTTAATACCACACAGATATTTCAAAGAACACAAGAGTTTGGCTTGTAGACCTCAAGTCAAACTCCCACTGGACTATTTAATGTCGACACAACTAAAGACGTTAACAAGATCCCTCCTTGTTAATAATAAATAATAAAATATAAGAAAAAAGCCTAGTTATGCCACCAGTAATTTCTATTTAATGATTTGGAAAATATTAAAGTTTAAATTAATCAATCAGCAAAATTTTACGTTACTTTAACATATAATTCAAATAATAATCAAATAAAGAAACATCGTCAAAAAAGGAGTTTACATTTACTAGTCTTCAATATCCAGTCATTTAAATTAAATACTCTAGCAAACATTAGTTCATAAATGTGGCAATATAAAATATTCAAGTGACATAACAGACACTAACGCCCAAGTGGCGCCAGAAAAACAATAGGTGCCCCATAACTAAATTTAATTTTACAAGCTAAAAACTTTTCGTTATTATTTTACGATGCTTATTCCAAAAATTACTTTACTTTATAATTCAAAATTGAACAAGCCATAGTTTAAGTCTTTTAAAATAATATTGACGAATATATATAGAGAAAATACGTTATCATCCTGTAAATGTCCAAGTGCAGGACAGGACTTCTCCTGAAGGCTTCGAATATAATAGTCTATTTTATCTTCAGATTCACCTGGTTTATATAGTGTTACTAGTCGTTTGGGGNTTATATAGTGTTACTAGTTGCTTGGGGTGGGAAGGGGGATCTCCATACTAGTCGGTGACGTCCCATTGGCCATTTCGATGAACGCAGAGAAGCACGTAGTCCATCGATCAAGCTAGGATTTGCGGCCCTGTCTTTACCACGAACACCAGTTGTTAATAGAGATATTTTTGACCAGTACACCTGTGACGTACACACATCACGCGATGTCTTGGCGGTTGATACTGTTTTGCCCGCCGGATGGTAGAATAGTCGCATTTAAGTTGTTGAGTGTGTCTTTCGTCCGTCCCATCAGAATTACTTTGACCAGTCCACTCGGAACATCAGTTGCTGGCTCACCAAGGCTTGTTCGTCCCACTCATCAATCTAGGACGCGACGTGTATACTCCAGTCTTGAAGGTTGTTCTAGCCAGAAGATACAAAGTGCAAGTACATGGACAGTTTGTGATTGTGGGGAGTCTATTCTTGTTTAATATTGTTCTTGATATAGATTGAATCTACCTTGGACTACAATAGAGAAGGCTACTATTGCAGGAAGTTTATTAATTTTGAAGTTTCATACGGAGTGGGTAGTATGACTTGTAAGAAAAACCTCTGCGTGAATATTAATATGGGGGGTGGTATGATGTAACATTACCAAATGTTACAACATAATTATTAACTTCTTCTTGAACATACATGACTTACATTGAACCCTTACTATTAAATTACGAATAAAATGTTAAAGAGTATTTAAGTTTTTGGGGTCAAGGCCAGTCTAGTTCTGTTAACAATTTAGTTTTATAGTTTTCCAAGATGCGAAAAGTTTCAACAATTCATATAATTCCTGAACAAAGGTATTGTGAAAATGGTAGGCTCATAACTAAAATAATAAGCTAAGGTAAGCGATGTAAAAGGCTTTATCATAATCAACTCATAAAATAGTTCTATTTCATTAACCATTCGTTAACTCATTTTTCACCAGATTTTGATTTCTATAAATATTGAGAATGTGATTTAAATCATTTATACACAATCCAACTTAGAGGAATAGGAAAAGAACCAAATTCTGAATGCAATATAGTTAATTTTTGGCATACTTAATTTACAAACAATATTATATGTACCCTAGAACAATTAATCCCATTAGCTTTTGACACAATTCTAGGATATATTTTTTATCAAGTATCTCTTTATGGGACTATATTCTCTTTGAATATTAAATATTTAAAAAAATATTTGACTGATATTCTGAAATAATTAGAACATTAATTGAAAGATTTTATATGTGGTCTTCATACAGTGTAAAAAGATAGCTCAATAATTTGCTGAACTTTTTATCATCGTTTGGTAATAAATAACTAAGAAAAAGTAAATCTTGATAAAAGTCAATCAAAAAACATGCAACATGCATACAAAAATACAATCTAAGTGAAAATGAAAAAGCCACAAATGAGGGGGTTGGTGAAAAAAATATTGATCCTCATTGATTTAGATGGGATATGTTCAATATTTAAACGTCTATAAAATTCTGAAATCTAACTATAAAAACGAATAAAATATTAATGGATATTAGTTACCCTCAAGGTCTTGACTGACTTTAAAAATAACTTGTAGTTTAAATGGTATGCAACCTGAAATCACTGCTTACATAATTATTTTCTCTTTAAATGAGGGTTATCTTATCTTTGCCTTGACCCCCTCAAATGTGAAATATTCTTAGTTAATAATTGTAATATTATAATTATTGTTATTTTATTCATAAAAAATAATGATAAATACAATATCATAGTTTAGTAAAGCTTTTATTGTTTATAATTTTCTCTTCCCCCCCCCCTATAATTTTACTTGGTGACTTTTTAATAACTCATTCCTATATTTTCTTGACAGTGACATCTTTTACCTCTATTTGTAAGACAGTGAAACATGTCAAATTCTAAATAAGTATCAAGCTATTAACTGTGTGCACTTTCAAGTTCAAATTCTTATTTATCATTAATCAGATTATTACAGCTTCTTCCACATATACAGGATGTTTGGAAGCTCACAGCCCAAACTGAACATTAGCTTCTTTGAACCAAAATTAATATAAAATCCATATACACTTACATCCGGAAAACTATGCTAATACCATTAAATTATGTTCACAGTTTAGGCGTACAGCACTGGGAGAGCAAAGCTGTCAAGCATGATTGTACAACAAGTTGCATAGGGGTTAGACGCGTGCACTGTACAGGTAATTATGGCAATCACTTTCAGTGATTTGGGAGCGTTAATAATGACCCTCAGAACGTATTCCCATTTCTAGATGAACTGGTGTGCTGTTTACTATTGTGGTATGTTCTGCTGCCGTGCTCCAAGATGTCAAGGTGTGTAGTGTCACGCACCCATCTCCTATGCAACTTGTCGTACACACATTCTTGCACAGCTTTGCTCTCCGGGCGCTGTACTCTGAAATTTTGAACACAATTTAATGGTATTAGTATAGTTTGACAGATATAATTGTATATAGATTTTGTATTATTTTTTGTTCAAACAAACTTTATATGCAGTTTGGGCTTTGAGTTTCCGAACATTTTTTATACAGTAGCAATGAAGTAGCCTTGTGGCTCGGTTGTGGTTTCTATGGGGCTTGAAAGGGGCCCTTTGTTAAGGGGCAGGGACAGGATTTGTGGGGTTAAAATGTCTATATAGAATATATTTTCAAATAATAAACACATGAATATATTATCATCGTATAATCTAACTTCTACAAGTTAATAATTAATTCGATGGTAATCATACCAACCCAAATTGTTTATGAACTAAAGTAATACACGTTTTAATACATCTATAAATGATTATATGGATTCCATTTTACTGTAGATGTGCAACTTGGAGAATATTACAATACAAATTTGATAATTCGGGGATAGTCAGATTAATTAAAATGACAGAATGATAAACTACAAAGAAATTTAAATCATGCATGTATTGTACTGTACATGAAGCAAATAAAATTTATGTACTTAATTGATTAGTCAGTATGTTACTTACAAAGTAGTAACACGATATAAAATCAATTAAACTGGAAGTGATCTGGCTGGTCATGGAATTGTTGAACAAGAAGCACTTGAGGAACGAAGTTTGAAGAAGCTCTTGATATTCTTATCCTATTTGATGTAAGCCATTACGTGAGCTTATT
This sequence comes from Timema bartmani, assembly GCA_902151455.1. NCBI lineage: Eukaryota > Metazoa > Arthropoda > Insecta > Phasmatodea > Timematidae > Timema > Timema bartmani. The sequence goes on from CABFWB010003288.1 coordinate 24,209, forward strand.
ATCATTACTATAAGTTCACGTGGGTGTTTTAAGTGTTCGTAACACACTACTATAATACTGTCATGAATATATCCATGCAAAATATGTAACCATAGTCCAGATTAAACAAAATCTGGACTAATTCAGCCCAGATTTTCTAGGTTTTACTCTAGGTTGTGACATCTCAGATTATTATCTTGATTGATACATTTATTTAGAACACGTAATACACTAGGAAAGTGTTTTTAAAATCGGTTTTAATCAAATGACAAATATAAGAAAGTGATTTATAGTTTAAGAAACAGTTCTACTTCCTTCAAGACGCTATTATAATCGTGTAACGATAGATTTTCATCCATTTTATTTTATTGTTCTAGCCTAATGTGAATTATACAACGTGTTTCTAAAACATTGCATCAAACTTTGGCAGGATACTCCTTGGGTGAAATTAGAATAATTCTCATAAGCAACCTAGGGTCCATCTTCAATATTAAGGGTGGTATACACCCCTAAAGACAGAGCTAAAAACGACTGTTGTGTGAAATATTATGAAAACTGCTTAGGGTATTA
>CABFWB010003288.1:28234-42579 GCA_902151455.1 Timema bartmani
TAATTGCGTATAGATTGAAAGTTATTGATTTTATAAAAATATGTTTCGAATAAAATATCTGTATTATAAATATATATACATATTTGTAATGTTAAGTAATTTCATATCTCAAATAGTTTCGGAGCTATTATAAAAAAATTTAATTTACGCATCAGACCGGAGCCCTTAAAGCCATTTTGCCGAAATATTGAGGGTAGCCATTTTGTTTGGAATATTTATTAATGTTTATAAATGAAATTTAATCAAAATCGTTTGAGCCGATTTTGAGAAAATCGACTTTTTCTCTTTTTTCCCTTCAGTAAACTACCCTTAATTTTAGGGGTAGATATCCAATTCCAAAAACCCCTCGGGGCAACCCTATGAAAACCCTTGATATCAAGTTTCAGCTCAATCGGTAAGTTATTTTAGGCTCTAGTTGGAGGTATAGACAGACAGACAGACGGAAATTCAAAAACAACTTTTTCGGATTCAGGGAGTCATGAAACGTCAACATTCATCAAAATCTCGAGTTCGATTTTTTTGACGATCACCATAATTTCTCTACCTGTAGGATAGAGAGAAAGTAAAAATACCGGCTTAATGTGAGGGTGATTATGAAACGAGGGCCATAGACCCTCAGGAGTAAGGAAGTAGCCAATGTCCAAGGCCAAAACTAATGTTCTAATTGTTGCATAAAGAAAAACGAGTACAAATGTTCTCATGAACTGACATCAAAGATCACGCCATTATTGTAACCACTTGTGAACGTGGTGGGTGGTCGCGTTTAACCAGGTATTTCTGGAAGAAAAAACATGTATTAGTAGACACACATTAAAAGGTAATTAATAGCGTTTTCTGGTAGCTATGCCCGGACAAATCAAAGCTAATATTTCTTGTCAAGTCTGTGAATTGACCTCAACTTCATGTCCACACCATTTGTTTCATCCCACACCCTAGATGATAATTGTTGTAACTACAGCCGAAATGTCCAAAGATGATATTTATTCATCCCGCCTCTGGTCCGAAAATATTATTTTTAATTAAAACGCCGTCCGTGAAAGCCTTATAACTTTAAATAATGTTGAAATTATATTTCAAGACTGACAAAAGTAGCCAACGTTACTTCAGATAGACAGAAAAAGGAATCTCATTTTATTTTTCCCACCCAGTTTGAGTAGATATCGCGCATAGTTCATGACAGACACACCAGAAAACTCTTACTTTATTAATATAGCTAATCCGTCCTGACCTTCATTTCATCGAGGGCTCAAAAAACTTATGATCTATAAAATAATTTGTATAGCCCGTAATGTGAGGGTGGTGCACAGCCCACCCGTAATGTGAGGTTAGTGCACAGCCCACCCGTAATGTGAGGATAGTGCACAGCCCACCCGTAATAGGAGAATCGTGCACAGCCCACCCCTAATGTGAGGGTAGTGCACAGCCCACCCGTAATATGAGGATATTGCACAGTCCACCCGTAATGTGAGGATAGTGCACAGCCTACTCGTAATGTGAGGATATTGCACAGTCCACCCGTAATGTGAGGGTAGTGCACAGCCCACCCGTAATGTTAGGGTAGTGCACAGCCCACCCGTAATATGAGGATATTGCACAGTCCACCCGTAATGTGAGGGTAGTGCATATCCCGCCCGTAATGTGAGGATATTGCACAGTCCACCCGTAATGTGAGGGTAGTGCACAGCCCACCCGTAATGTGAGGATATTGCACAGCACAGCCCACCCGTAATGTGAGGTTAGTGCACAGCCCACCCATAATTTGAGGATAGTGCACAGCCCACCCATAATGTGAGGATATTGCACAGTCCACCCGTAATGTGATGGTAGTGCATAGCCCACTCGTAATATGAGGATAGTGCACAGCCTACCCGTTGTGTGATAATATTGCACATCCCGCCCGTGATTTGAGGTTAGTGCACAGCCCGCCCGTAATAGGAGGGTAGTGCACAGCCCACCCGTAGCTTGATGATAGTGCACAGCCCACCCATAATGTGATTGTAGTGCACAGCCCGCCCGTAATGTGATGGTAGTGCACAGCCCACCCGTAATATGAGGATATTGCACAGTCCACCCGTAATGTGAGGATAGTGCACAGCCCGCCCGTAATGTGATGGTAGTACACAGCCCACCCGTAATGTGAAGATATTGCACAGCCCATCCGTAATGTGATGGTAGTACACAGCCCACCCGTAATGTGAGGATAGTACACAGCCCACCCGTAATGTGAGGATTGTGCACAGCCCACCCATAATGTGAGGATAGTGCACAGCCTACCCGTAATGTGATGGTAGTGCACAGCCCGCCCGTAATGTGATGGTAGTACACAGCCCACCCGTAATGTGAGGATAGTACACAGCCCACCCGTAATGTGAGGATAGTGCACAGCCCACCTGTAGTGTGAGATTAATGCATAACCCACAGTCTTCAAAAATATTCAAAAGCTCCTTACTCAGATAGAATTTGGAAATAGCTGAAATATTTACTACCTTCTCAGTTCGTTGTTAAATTCCCTAAAGAGCCAATAATAGAGTTGAAAAAAATAAAGCTAAATACGAATACACTAGCAATATAAATGTAGAACATCTTTTAAAACAATGTTCATTTTGATTTTACATTAATTGTACATTTTCAAACTAATTAATTATCTTTCTTGTAATCTGAAAGGACAAACAGATTAGTAAAATATGGTAGATGGTTTTATATGATAAACATTTATTTTTCTTGTTGTTAATACAAGCTCATTAATTTTTATTTTTAACAGTCGTTTTCATTTTGTGCGCTGAGTTCTATTACCTGTATATTTACACTAAAGGGGTATGGATAAGAAAGGTAGAATATATAGGAAATGTGCTCGCATTGATGTGAAGGTTGAGGGAGATAACTGTTATGAAAATCCACCTTCAATCCACTTAACCCGTATTCGAACACAGATCCTCCCACCAGCAGTAATCCAGACCAATGAGAGAGAAGTGTTAGAACTTGCGACCCCCTATGAAAGTAATAGTTGTTGTGACTATTCAAACAGAACCAGTTATCAAGGTACACAACCGACAGTTATGTGTAAAGTTAACTTTGAGTTATGTCTTTCTCACATTATATAAATTATAATATAATCTTAGTAGGGCTGGGCCGATAAGCCCTTTTGCAGATATCGCCGATGCCAATGTAGTTTTTCTAAATGATCTTTATATTAATTCTCAGTTAAATGACAACATAGCTAAACAACTATTTACAACAGCGGTAAATTGGTACTTCGACATCACGCTTGTAATCGCTCTAAGAACTGATCCCGGGGAGCGCTCAGTGAGCGATCGATCGAGCAGATTTTGGAGCGCTCAGTGAGCGATCGATCGAGCGGATCTTGGAGCGCTCAGTGAGCGATCGATTGAGCGGATCTTGGATCGCTCAGTGAGCGATCGATTAAGTGGATCTTGGAGCGTTCAGTGAGCGATCGATCAGGAAGATCTTGGAGCGCTCAGTGAGCGATCAATCGAGTGGATCTTGGAGCGCTAAGTGAGCGATCGATCGAGTGGATCTTGAAACGCTCAGCGAGCGATCTATCGAGCGGATCTTGGAGTGCTCAGTAATTTTCTTGCAGTCGACGTCATGCACCATTATATGATGTATTTTTATTTTTTTATAAATCCACAGCAAATAATAATATAATAGAATATTTAGCACCGCGTATTACTACCCGTTCGGGTTATACGCTTTAGTACTAATTACGCAAATGGATTAGGAATTGAGATGGTTGAATTTAGAGGAAGTGAACCCGCATTTGCGTGGAGGGGGAGTGGAAAACCATTTAGGAAAAAACACCTCCAGTTCACCCGACCGAGATTCGAACCTCAATTTCCCCGTCCTCGGCGGTCGAGCTCAACACGACTAGCGCGTTTGCCAACTACGCCACCAAGGCGGGTCACAGCAAATAAAATCATTTTGGCCCACTTAATATTGTATTTGATAGTGTTTAACTTTGTTTCTTGAGGAAATTCTTATCTATAATATATTTATCAAGTATTTCTTAATTTTAAATAAACGTTAAGGTAAGTAAAATTGAATGGTTTAGAATGCTGGTTTTGTTGTCTATTATAGAATAAAATATCAAACGCAGTGGTAGAAAACTTATGTTTAGATTCAAGAGACTGTATTTAAATATTTTTGTTTAAACTACGAATTATATTTTCATGACTTTAATTTAAAATATATCTAAAGATTTTTGAATTATTGACGTAAAATATTGGCATGATAAAAAAAACAATTATCCATGGCCGATTTTGCCCATATCGGCCGATAAATCGGATTGGTTATCGGCATAGGCCCAGCCCTAATCCTTAGTTTATAAGTTACATGTTGTATTCTTAAAGGAAAATTAATATATTAGAATAAAATGGGAAAATATTATATAAATATTTTTTTCTAAAAATCTAGAAAATATCACCAAACCTTACAATTTATATTTTATCCTTTCAAATATATTTTATTAATTTCAAAAAAGGAGTTCCCCTTCTTTGGCAGGAAGGCGGTCCTAACGTCAACCTTGTCTAGCATGGTTAGAATTCTTGCTGAGGGCACTAAATAGTGTTTCATATATATTTTACCACTCTTCCTCCACGCAAATGGGGCACATTTCCTCTTAAGTATACCTCCTTTATACCTATGCTATCAGTGTAATCAAATGTGGACGCTAGCCCTAAAAGGTAGTAAGAGGCTTTGTAAAAATTTATCACGAATTATAATGATATGAAAAGAGCTGAGATAATCTTTAATAAAATCTCTAACTGTATATTTATAAACAATAATCCTCCTTTGTTCCTCCTTTATTATTTACAACGGACCTCCCAAATTTAACATTCTATAAAGAGCAGGAACGTAAATTACCATTTTATTTAGCGGCTGGTAGTTCGCGGTCACTGGAAGGTGCTAAGTCTGTTTGATGGAGTGAGATAGCGTGTGCGAGGGAGATAAAATGTTCGCCCGTAATATACGGGGAGAATGTTAAAAAGTGAACTTATAAATAATCTCGAGAGAGCCTGGTGGCTGTTTGGTGTACTAGGAGAAATGGCCGTAACTTGAGTCAAAGAATGACATCACATCATTTTCATTTGCAGTTGTAAAAAAGAAAGGGTAAAGAAGTTTATATATACTTATCCATGAAACATGTTGAGCTGGAGGCCATATTTTATTGGGATGAAAAACAAAATTCTTATACACATATATGCACTCCGTATAGAAGTGCACATGGAGTTTTGTCCAACTTTAAATCACAATTAAGGTAGACTTAAAGTAAAACAACTAATTAATTACTAACATAAGTATCGCCAATTATTTTAAAGCTGACAATTTTAATTACATGACTTGCATTGTTTGTAGAACTATCTAAAATTAGTTGTGTTGTATTACAAAAATAATTGTCTTTTTTAAAGTAGTTTTATTATAGTTAGGAGAAATAATCAGTGATATTTCAGCTTAAATATTGAAAGGGCTAATTATTGGTTTACAAAGTTGAAATGCATATTTTATTTCAAACTTCCTGTGAACGAGGTTGCACCACATCAACTTTTCAAAGGTACGGTCTCGTCCCATTGGGTTTGCCAGTCAACACCCTCATCATGGTTCTAGATTCACCCTTTCATGATGCATGTCCTATCCACCATAATCGGTGAGATTTTACTATCCTAGCACTCTCTTGTGATGAGTACAAGCAAGATATGTAACTCTTCATTATGTAACCTCCTCCACTACTCACAATCTTCATCCCTTTTTGGGCCAAATATCTTCCTAGGCACCTTGTTTTCTGACACCCTGAATTTCTTTTCGTCATGTAAGGTAAGCGACTACATTTCACACCCATAGAGGACAACCTGTAAAACTATTGTTTTGTATATTCTGAGTCTTACATTCCTGGACAGCAGGTGAAATGTCCTCATTTCCAATCTATATCGTTATTGCTAGTTAAAATTGCTCCTAAATATTTAAACTCATCAACCCTGTCAAATGATATATTGTTTTCTAAATCATTAAATCCCTAAATTTTTTAATTTGACTTATTTGATTTTCTTGTGTTTTTATCTGAAAATTGATAAATTTCGCCATTCAATAGCTTGATGTGGTGTAACCATAATTCACAGTTATTAAATTTGAAGCAAGTTTATATAACTTCCTCTGACCAGGAATTGCCAACAACAGCTTAATTTATATTTTATATTTCAATTTTCAAAATCGATTTATACTTTAAATATATTATCTGAAATTTCTCTCTACAACGATAGCCTTGAATTTTAAACTGTCTAAAAATCTCATTAGGTTAATTAGGTTAAACTGTACTGCATGTATGGCTAGAGTCAGTTTTAGACAAAAGTTGAAAGTGGTGTTCGCTTTTATTCCCCAAGTATTTTGTGAATGCTTTGATGAAGACTTTTGTGGATTTTTCAAAAATATTTTGAAAAGTAACAACCAGACATGATAATCGAACCCAGGACCTATGTTATAGACTCTAGAGCACCAATGCTCGTCCTGCTTTTTGCCACATATCACTCGTTATTTTAAAAAAAAGTTAATATTTGACGTTTGAGAAAGTTAGTTATATGATCTGATGGCCAACAAAAGTGGCTAGACTCTCAAATTATGTCGTATACCTTTACATTATGAGCTGAAGATGTTTGTACCTACGTATCAGTCTTAAAATAGAAGTTGTTATACGCCATTAAAATTCTACTAAAAGCCTTAATTTGATTATATATGAAAATATATGAAAATAGCAGTTTTATGATTAATCAATCAATGCACTGGAGTTGTTCCCACTACATGTCAGTTGGATGCGCAGGCTTACACAAGCTGGTACACTTTCCAATACATTTGTCATCTTCATACACGCTTGTTAAAAAACGGGGAAATACAGGGAACTTTTTTGTGCCTTGAAAAAACAAGGAGAATACAAGGAATTTTGCAAAATCTAATATAAACATTCTGGAGAATTAATTAATTTGGAACATTAAAATTAAAGTTTAAAATAGTAAGTCTTTATATAAACGAAAATGTGAACTGAAAACTTAAGCACCCCGATTCAAACATACTCTATTACCCCCTAAACAAGGGTTGTGAAGCGACGTATTTCCTCACTAATATTAAATAATCTGGTTTTAAATATAAGTTACCTAACCTCACACTTAATCACTTTGGTTGAGAATGAAATTTTATTACTCTTATCGTCAATCTAAGCTGCCTGGAAAAATGGAAACTCATTCTGGAAAACATGAAAACACAGGGAATTATTTAGTAAGAAAATAGTGGCAGTCCTGGTTTACAGGTTTTCACAGCGCATGGTTGCTGCCATTACGTATGATGACTTCAACTTTAAGGCTCTCAACCGAATTCGAACTTGAAGATGTTTGTTGAATATTCTAATAGGAAGTGAACCAGGGATTGAGACTACTGTTCCGGAAATATCCACGGGAATATTGAGTGAGTACACTGATATCCGTTATTCATCGAGCAGTGAGGGTGTTGTAACTGGCTGGGGGAAATCAGGGTGACATCTGGAGGAGCTCTAACATCTAGAGGAGCTTTCATATCTGGCAGCCGCAAACTATGATTCATTTTATAAATTCAGTCAAGATAGTTTTATTATTTGTGCAAACAATAGCATTGAGCTAGCCACTTTTTATTCATAAAGAGAATAAATGGTCCTGTGCGCCAAACATACTTTAACGCTTCTTTATCTATATTACACTGATATCATTCGCAAGACATGTAAAGTAAAATAATATTTATTGTTATAGAAACATAATGTGAAAAAAAAAGAATAAAACCAAATAGCATACATGAAATAATATAATACACATTGATAGAAAAACATATTTTGTTTTGCGCATTTTCAACTCCCCATTTCTCAAAGCTCTATTAAAAATATATATTTAACTGTAACTGGGAAAATATTGATTTTATAAAAAATTATTTCAAATAAAATCTGTTTATTTTTAAGAGTCCTACAACTTTTCAATCATAGTTTATTTTATATCACAAAGACTTGCGAAGATATGTAAACTGCCAACAAAGTGCTGTTCGTGCGAAAGTGAGTTGCACCATTTTATTTATGAAAAAAACAATTATTTTCTCTTTTATCTTAATTAAACTACGGTAAAATTAATTTCAGAGTTAGATGGATATCTCCAAAAGGCCCTTGAGGAACCAGCTGGAAACCCTAGATGCCAATTTTTATCCTGACCCTGTAATAGACAGGGGAAAAAAACAATTATTTTTTTATTTCAGGGGTCAAGAAACGTCAACATCCCTTAAAATCTCGAATCATACGTTTTTAATATGATCACAATAATGTATCTCCAAGGACACTTGAACAAAATCAGAAAAAACATTCCAAAAATGCTTATAATTTTTATTAAATCCCCTTAGTTTGTAAAATGGTATAGGTTCAATGTAACATTTTAAAATAAAATGAAATTCGGGAATATTTTATTTCATAAAACCCAAACTAATCTCATCCTTAATGACACAGTAAGTTTGTTGAATTTTTAAAATGTTATAGATATAATATTCACTAGTCAAGTTTACCAAACCTATTTGTAAGACATGAAAATATGTTAATTTTTCAACTCTCAGGAAAAAAAAAGATATACCTTGAATAGATTATATTTAATGTAAGTAAAAACGATATTTTATCTATATTGTATTTTACACACGATGTTTATCCAAGTAGCCAAGCTTGAGAATGTTTCTCATCATGTTGTTATACACGGTGTTTATCAAAGTAGCCAAGCCTGAGAATGTGTCTCATCATGTTGTTATACACGGTGTTTATCAAAGTAGCCAAGCCTGAGAATGTGTCTCATCATGTTGTTATACACGGTGTTTATCAAAGTAACCAAGCCTGAGAATGTGTCTCATCATGTTATACACGGTGTTTATCAAAGTAACCAAGCCTGAGAATGTGTCTCATCATGTTGTTATACACGGTGTTTATCAAAGTAACCAAGCCTGAGAATGTGTCTCATCATATTGTTATACACGGTGTTTATCAAAGTAACCAAGCCTGAGAATGTGTCTCATCATATTGTTATACACGGTGTTTATCAAAGTAACCAAGCCTGAGAATGTGTCTCATCATATTGTTATACACGGTGTTTATCAAAGTAACCAAGCCTGAGAATGTGTCTCATCATATTGTTATACACGGTGTTTATCAAAGTAACCAAGCCTGAGAATAAGTCTCATCATGTTGTTCCTCGCTAGTTGTGTTCTTCCCTAGTAAATGTTTCCTGATAACACCACTGTCTAAGGTATTTGATTACTAGGCGCTTGCACAAAACGATCTGGTTCAACTGGTTTTGTAGCTTCCACGCTCTGAGAGCACCCCGACGAGAATATATTAGTTCAGTATGAGTTACAAAAAGTGAACGGCTTAAATTTAGAAACTGAAAAACATGCGACGTTTTGTTGGTGACTGGCATTGAATACAACGTACGGTTCAGTTTTCATAGGAAGAACCTTCTGAAAAATAGAAACTTTATCTTTCTGACATCATTGAGACAATTTTACTATTATACTAGTGTTATTTTATAGATATTGATAATATCTATCAAAAGTAACATATGCAGATTACAGGACTTGACGTATGAATACGTGAAAGGTGATCAGATAATTTGTATAGCTGCTAGATAAGCTTATCCTTGTTATAATTGGACTGAATCTGCCCTGGCTTTCCACATATTTACACTATGGGTGGAGGGGAAGGAATAAGGAGGGCTGAATTGAGAATAAGTGTACCCGAATTTTCGTTGTTGGAGGGGGGAGACAAAGAAACAATTTAAGAAAAAGATCTATTACGTGTCGAACAGGACTCTAAACCTTATTCCCATGCATAAAATTTAAGATTAGGGTTACCTAAAATTTGTCAATGTTAATAAATATATATATATGATTCATTCTAAGCTGATCATCATATTTCGACTCCGCTACAGCTATTCTTCTATGTGAGAAAGGGAAGGGAATTGGTGTGTACAACCCCTCATTTTGAAAAGGGAAGTGGGGCTGGTAGTAGAAGTGGAGTAATTTCCGGTGTTGCACGATGTTTTTGCTATCTCTTCAGTCAGATGATATCAAAGTAAAGGTTCTCCAGTAATTATTTCTCAGCGAAGGATGTTCTCGACCAATGTTACGTCACAGCAACAGAGCAGTCTCACAGTAATTAGATATATGTTTTCTCTCGTTCTTCTCTCGCTAACCTCGTGTTGTTGTGTATGAACATAGAATAGGAACTAGGGATGTGAGAAGTTAACAAACTTAAATTAAGTTTGTTAATATATTGACCTTTTAAAAATATAATGTATACAAATATACTGCATCCAGACAAAATTAAAATCAAACAATACAGCGCTAACATAAACGTGTAATGTTTACTTTCTCTTGACCCCTCTGAAAGGGAAATATTGTGATCGACAAAAAATAGAATTTGAGCTTGATAAAATGTTGACGTTTCATGACCCACTGTCGGTATGTCCACGGGCCTAGAGCCGAAACCATTTTAAAATGTATTGTTATGTTATTTTATTAATATTTCTGTAACAATACATATTATTTTATTTATGCTCTTTGGTGGAGTGTTTCTGCAGCAATGTGTATTATTTTGTTTCACAAATATTATTAGTTTTACCCTCTATATTGAGATAAAATAGAAAGAAAGTGTACCTTATCATTTATTTTTATTTTCTTAGTTAATTTATCTTTATTTATTATTTATTCCTATTGTATTATTATATTTTCTACATTTCACAGAATAACATCTAATTAAATATAAGGAAAAATGTTTGTAATAAATATTGATTTATAATAAATTTTCTAAGTACATAAAACTGTATTTTTATTCAACATAATCAATTTTTTTTTTAAATAAGTACCATAGTAAATTAAAATTGTAAACATGACCTACTAACAACAAATTTACAAATCATTTCGAGAATGGTAAACTAGAAATATAAAATGGAAGTTCGTGTATCATGTTAAACCAAACGGTTTAGTTATTCTTTTACCAGTTTTTAAAATATATATTTTAACGTCATTTTAGTTTTCCATTCCTGAATTTTAGTGAAACGGTTTGAATAGCTTTTAAATTATTTATTCCATTTCTGAGAATACATGTTCTAAGAGTTTTATTTCTTGGGCTGATTTATTTATCAGACTTGTTTGGGTCTGGTAGTGGAGGAAGAGGAGGAGGAGGAAATCTATGTGTGATTCTGCGATGAAATAATTTCCTCCTTCCAACCAATGTATAATCTTCCGTAAGGGATGTTTCTCTTTTAATGTTGGTTCCTTTTTTCTGACCTTTACAGGATCAATGACTCCAGTGTCTGGTCTGCAGGTCAAGCCAAGTTCTCACTCGTTCGCTACTCCTGCAGACAGTGGAGGAAGCACGGCTTAATTAAAAAATACTTCACGTCGCGGTGCGAGGAAATTGTTCCCTCTATCCCGGGGGATCCCCCCTAACCCGCCTTGGTGGTATACGTGGGAGACGGGCAAGTTTAACAGTTTATTGGATCCCCTGTGATTTATCTTAGTGCTCGTTTGTACCTCCTTATTTAGAGCAAGAGGGACAGTAATAAACCCTTTACTAAGGTAGAAGGTATTGTACTGGACTGTGATGCTAGTATGCAAATATAACATACAGCATCGTGCCTTACTATCCGTTCGAGCCATCCGCATTGTATTACTCTATTGGGGTACGATATAATTAATAGGACATTAATTAATTGAGTACGATGTAATTAATAGGAAATGAACACTCATTTTTGTGAAGTAAAATTGGAGAATATTAAGGGGAAGAGCACCCTCAGTGCAACAGTGTGGGATTCAAACCCCGACCTCTGCGTTACGTCTTAGCCCACGTGCCATTTAATACGAAACTATGATATATCACTATAATCATTATAAACATTGGCTGTTCTTAGTTTTTTGTATTATGTATTGTTTGATAATATTGATCCAATGGCCAACGTTAATATCATTTTGAATCCGCTTCGGTGTCTGTATGGTCTAAGGCGCTACTTGCGCATTAGACTAGACTGCAACTGAAGGGAAGATTTAGGTTCGAAACTAGGTCTCGGGTGTATTGAGGGTGGTTTTGCCAAAATAGTTTTACACTCTCCACGCGAACGCGGGTGCACTGCCTCTAAATAGAACCTCCATAATTCCCAAAACTATTAGCGCATTTAGTACATAAGTGTATAACCCAAACGGGTAGTAAGATGTGGTGCTAAAAAAAAAGATCCTTTTCTCACGTTTGGTGCGTGATGGCTCTATAATGGAGGGCCTTGGCAAACATATCGTGATTGGTATTATTGTGATCAGAAGCCGTAAGTGTTGTTAACCAATGTTTGTCAAAATGACTTCATTATGAGCATATATCTATATACATATATATATACATATACCTACACATAATGAAGTCATTTATATACACATGAAATATAGTGATAGTGACTTTGAGGTTTGATCTCATTTACAAATTAATTACATGCATTATCCAGAGGCAATTTGGATTCAACCCGTGTTGGATGTTTGAATAATTCAACTCCAAATGATAGAGGGGGGTAAGGATAGTAACTCGTTTTACTCTTCATTTTACGTCAACGAATCCTTAAATAGGAAGATAAATTTAGCTAATTTCTATTATTATTGTTCTAAGGTGGCGATTTATTCTAAGGGTGCGATTTATCGGATGTGATTCATTTTCACATATACGATTAGTTGATTTTTTTACTAATACATTTTAAACTTATTTTAGAAATTGGCAATACAAATCAGAATATAAATTACTCTTATAAAATTATGCTGAAATATTTCATCCTAGCCTTTAGAACAAAATGCTACTGGGACAAAACAGTGTTAGAAAAATTAGTTTTTTTACAGTAATAATTGTGTAATTTATGTATTTCAATATTGAAGACCTTGGAAGAATTGTGTGTATTTGGATTAAAAACGTTCCTAATGACTGGAAGAAGCCGTCATTGTTCCTTGTATACAGGCAAAGGCAGTAAGAGGGAATGTAAGAAATATTGGACAATTAGTTTGTCGATTATTCCAGGCAAAGTTTTTGGGAGAGTTTTAATTGAGAAAGTGCGTGAAAAAACTGCTGACAGAATTTGGGGTGTGCAATGTGGTTTCATTCCAGCTAGAGGTTGCATGGACCAGGTATTTGCATTGCAACAACTGATTGAGAAATACATGGCAGTAAGGAAGAAAGTTTATTGTGCATTTGGTGATCTGTAAAAAGTGTACGATCGGGTGAATAGGAGTATGTTATGGAGTGTTTTGAGAGAGTTTGGTGTGAATGTATGGTTAGGAAATGCAATTAAGGCGGTATATGATGGAAGTAAAGAGTGCGTTAGGGTGGATGGAGCTTTGAGCAAATGGTTTGACATTGACAAGGTTGTGTTACCTCTCCATGGTTGTTTAATGTTCTCGTAGATTAGTGTATGAGGGATGCTTGAGAGGACGCGGTTGTGTACAAATGGACAATGTGATATGAGAGTGCTGTTATATGCATAATTATGATGTATTAATGGCTGAGAATGGAAGTGACCTGCAGAATGCATTAAATCGTTTTATTGTAGCGACATACAGAATGGATCTTTGTATAAATATCTCCAAAAGTAAGTATTGGTTTTTTATGAGGATGGTTCAGAAAATAATTGTTAACTTAAAATAAATAGAAAACTGTTGGAACAAGTGAATGATTTTGTGTATCTGGGTAGAATGTTCTGTATAAATGGAATAGATAGATGGTGAAATCGACAAACGGGTGAATGCAACTCGGAGAATAGTTGGATACATGTGGACTATGGCAAAGAATGAGGTAGTATCGAAAGAGGCAAAGGTGTCAGTATATAAAAGTGTGTTAACCAACGTTGTCTTAAGGATGTGTAGTGTGGGTCTGTCAGGAAAAACACAAGAGCACGGTGAATGCGGTTGGATTGAGATAACTCAGAAAGGTGTGTGAAAAACCCCATATGGAGTGAGTCAGTAATGAATGGCTGCTGAAGGAGTGTGGTTTGAAAGGGAATCCAATAGGTCAATGTGAAATAAGTGTATTGCGGTGGTTTGGACATATTGAGAAGATAAGTGTGGATCGAGTGACGAAGCAAATATATGAAGGTAGAATGTATGGATCAAAAGGAAGGTGTAGGCCATGTACGACATGGCTAAATGATGTAGATGAATATGTGAAAAAGAGAAACATTAAGAGTTTTACAAATAATAGAGAAACTCGGTGTATGGATGTTGTTGAAGTGAAGGAAGTATGCAAGGATAGGGAAGTGTGGAGAGTGTTAGTG
>CABFWB010003288.1:44532-67179 GCA_902151455.1 Timema bartmani
TTGACCTCTAGATCATGATGAATCTTAAAGTTTTATGTGCTTCTGAATCTTAAAAAAATGGCTCTTTTGATTTTGCTTGTCCCTGAGACAACAGACCAAACTGTTGAATGGATTTTGTTGAAACTTGATATTTAGAAGTTATATGGTCATAACTCAGTGCGTTAGTTTGTACAATTATGATTCTAGCCCTTAAGGGTAGTTTAATAATGACTGATTTTTGGAAACTATAACACAAATTATAGTATACTATTTGATAAAGTGTGTAAGATTGTGATTGGTGAATTAGCCATAAAATTGTGGCTAGTTTGAATTTGTCAGTTCTCACAGTAAAATAAGCTTTTTCCTGACGGTGTGTGATGGCTGTAGCTTTATATTTTCTGCATTTCATTGGAAGCATTTCACAAGTTTACCGAGTTCAGATATTCAGACAATATTTCTGCAACTTGTCAGACAGAAGGAAGGTCAAATCTCACATTAAATTAACTCACATTTTCAATTTGAATGATTTTATCCATTTGCGTCCGAGGCGGTTGAAACTTAGTAGTCAAAGTGTACATATGTCACGAATACATTTGTTCAAGCATTGCGTGTTGATCTGAATGTTCTGTTAAGCAACCTAATTTATCAATTCTTACGTGGTGTAGAGAATTTAAATTTTCATTAACCTCCCCTGTGGCCACATTGACCAATATTTCACCCACTTCTGATTTAGATCGTTCGAACGTCAATGGTTAAATGTAATCCTGTATCTGATTTCGAGGTCAAAGAGGCGTAGCAGTTAGAAATAAATTAACTGTGTTAATGCTAGTGAGGCCTATTTTAAACCATTTAATCATAGTTTATATGACTTTACTGCGGCCACGTATAAGGAGATAATGTTTACCTTGTATGTGACCACGGCTGAGTTATTTGAGTGTCTTAAGGGACATTGGTTCGATCCAAGGCAGTGTTGGAAGTTTTACTTTTAAGTGCTGGTGTTCAGGGCCCCATTGGTTTATAAATAATATTTTATACAACTTTGTATTTATAAAAAATGAAGCTGACTACATTACTATTATCATAAGTAATTTTACTACCATCCTGTGGAATTCTCGTCTAATATCCTTTATTTTGCTATTTTATTACTATAATCATCCATTTCTACTTCTCTAACTATGAACTGAAATAAAATAATTCGCACAAAAATAACACTCTTGATAAAAAAAGAAACAGATATGTTTTAAAATAGTTTATTTTTGGACAAATTTCTTAAAATAAAAATAAATTAATTGAAACACAATAAATATAATAATTAATCCTGTTATTTATATTACACTTAAATATTAGGTTGATCTATACATTTTTCAGGTTGATGTCCATTATGGTTTTAAACAATATTGCGCTAAATATAAAAGAGCTAAACGTTTTTGTTTCAACTCTTCTTTTTTTTAAGTTTAAAATGTTATGAACAGTTTCTGAAAATGTCAATGAACTAACGTTGTTGTATACAGAAACTTGGATGGTCTCCTATGCAACATGTTGCTCTATGGTTATATAATGTTTAGAATATTAATAATTGACCAAACAAACTTTACCTCACAATGTATTTGTCATATCCAGGGCCTTGGAAATACTATCGATATTCTCCTGTTGATACCATGCCATTAAACTCCATATTTTTATTTTTATTATGTTACGGTATCAGATCGGTATCCAAAGAAACGTAATCTATTTACAGTCGTGACATTTTTCTAAGCCCATACATTGATATCCTGACTATTCGTTAATTTGGTTACATTACTATTAATTATAGTGACATTAGCCATGTACGGAATAAAAGGTTTTGTAACTATAATTTAAAAGTAATACATATTGCTACTTGTTTTTATCAAACCACTGACTCTATGATCAAATGGTCAGAGCTCCTGGCTACAGATCCGGAGTTCTAGGGTTCGATACCCGGTGCTTCCAGATATTCTGTGAAGCAATGACTCTGAAACGGGGTTAACTCAACCTCGTAACAACAAATGAGGAGCTACTTTAATAAAAAAAAGTAGTATCTCTGGTTTAGAAAAGTTAGATTAATGGCTAAATGGCTCGTTGTTCTAACCATATGACACCTTCTATCCACAGAAGTTGGCACTACCTCCACCAACAAATGTAAGCTGTTATATTGGTGTGGCTTGATTGCGGGCTGATGCCATGGGGAGATAATTACACGTATTCAAAAGGTCATAGAGAGAGAAAACATCAATATTTTAGTACATAAACCCTTATAAACATTATATTCGGTTAACATTTCCTGATATACTTTTGATATCGATAATTTTATTATATACTAAATCAGTAAATTAGAATTCTGGTAGAAAGAGAATATTATCTGACAGCTGTAAAGGTTACGAGATCAATTTTCATGTATACATACGTCAACCACCACGTTTGATAGATATAATCAATACCTATAAAATAATATTAAAATGTTAGTGATATTTAATCCCCCCAGAAAAAATACATATGTATTTTATAAAGTGTTCTCCCTACCAAAATCAGGGTATAGTCACGTGACCGAGGTAGATCTTTAGCTATCTCAACATTACACATCTTGGGGTAAGTCGTTGTTTTCCAAGAGAGTGGCTATGATCCATACATTATCTCCCATTTTGTTATGATTACAAGCCTTACCTCGTGCCTCCCAAGCTGAGGGATTCTATAGCAGTAACACGGGGCCGGAATATTTTAAACCACGAGGAGGGATTTCGAAAACTATTTAAGTCCAGAACAATGCTTAGTCTGCTAAATTTATGCTATAAATAAACAACTGAAAACAAAACATCCCAATAAACAAATGCATAAGGAAAGTTATGCATGTACAGGGTACCCAACATTCTCTAGTAAAAACTATATTTGTCTTTGGTGCAGAAAGGATGCATCTCCAGATCTGACACCATATTGCACCAAACAACAATGGATGCAAGTAAATTTAATGCTATAACATTAAAATGGAAAGTTGGATCTGCATCACCTTTGCACCAATCGACGCGTCTATTTTCATTACCTATAAGTAACATTTTATATCTCAAAACTGTCCTAAAATGGAACCGTATTATCCTTGGTTCAGGGCCTGCAAGTGCTCTAATCTCTCGATTCTACTTCTGTTGTGAACAAGTTAATGTAATTTCACACAGGTCTAAACTTCACTAGAGAGTAGACATAGAGTCTGCAATAAAGAAGTGTTTAAATTATCACAAGTGTTTGCCTGTACGTCAAATTTAGCTTTAGTCCAATTTTCATATAAGGGGACATTTTAGAAAATAAATATATTAACTTTGCAACCTAAAGTTTATAAAATTTTACTATTTTATTAGGGTAATTTTATAGGTATTGATAACATATACCCAAAATGACATCTGAAAATGACTTGCCGTGGAGATACGTGATTCAAACACTGGGACTTCTAAATCAGGATTAAACATGATAATTATATGACCAACCAGATTTTTTCGAAGCTACCAATAACTGAATTCTGAATACAATAGTAATGCTAACTTTGATTTATTCCATCCGCTGTTGTACAAAACAAAATGAATAGAGTAAACTGTTGTTTATCATTCGAATGCCACTCGAGTTGATTGCATAGTTTTGGCGGTGTCTTTTCATGTTTAATTCTTGTTTTGTCATACATTTAACAATCCTTGTTCAGTAGAATCTGTATTTTCCTAACCATAGTGAACTCCGAAACACCTTATATATCTCAAGATTGATTTATATTCGTAATCAAAACCCTTGGTAGATACTCAGATGATGGTAGGCCGGCGCTAAGGTAAGGTGGAGGGAGCCGGGAGAAAAGAACAGTGTTTTTTGCAGGTTTTTTTAATAAAACATTTTTTTGTCAAAATTAATCAAATATTTATCAAGTATAAACACATGTTGATATCAACAGTTGTTGAATATCTGCCAAGAATGTCCTGGAATTTAATGACAACTTTTTATGTTCATTTAAAATGTTTGTCCCTCACCGCCGCAAGGTTTATGACAGCTATTCCACCACCGTTGATATAATCATGTAAACACAACTAAACTCTAAAATCCGCTCGATCAATATTTGATTTATTTTGACCAAAAACATGTTTGCTGGTCTTTTCTCGCGTCCCCTTCCACCCCGCCTTAAAACACCACACTGATGTTCTTGACCATGGCAGAAACTAACCGTGTATTAATGTTCGTTTTTTCTTGGACTATCAAATTGGGTCAAGGCTTGTTTTCGTAGCAACAAGTGGGCGTAGAATTAACATCCAACCATGGTACGTCACGTAACTCCTTAACGTTATCAAGATGATAGTTCTAAGTACTGGCCCTTTTCGTATGTTAAGGAGGTTGTAAACTAAAACATGAAATATAAACCTACATATTTATAGAGAACAATAAATGACTTACAAACAGCTTGTTTTATTGATAAGTTACTCGAGGTGAATTCAAAGACCTGACTGACAAGCTTGATTAAAATTTCAATACGATTTGTTTGGTAACAAACGTGATTTTTTTTCACCCGCATCGGTGGTCACGCAGGCTAAGCAACAATCTCATATATACTATCAGTACATCCAACATTGTTTCCTATCTACCCTTCCTTCAAATGTGGGCACAATTTTTCTAAATTCTACCTCTCTTATTCCTACCTCATTACTGTTACAAAATGGGTATAGTCTGTACGTGTGGTAGATATGTATTTAAAAATATAACAACCGTGATTTTCCATCTATTTTGTTCAAGGTTTTTAACGCTTTAATATAATGGTGTTAAAATTTAAGCATAATTAAGAGAAAGTGTATGATTATTTAAATGGAGATAAAATGAAAAATCCCTTTAAGTGATAATTAAAAAAAACACTAATTCAAAGGGCTGGGATTTAAAATTGGGTATAGACTTTCCAGGCTTTTCAAACACGCTATTTGAATACCCTAGCTTTGAAATCTCTATTTGTTAATAATCGTATTTGTATCTGTGGGCGATAAGAATAACAATGTATTTTTTATATTAAGAGAGATAATTTTTCAAATTTAAACTACACATTTTAAAATAAAAAAAGTTTTTTGAATAAAATTGATGGCACACTAGAGCTACAACTGCTCCTTAAGCTAAGTGGCAACTAATTCGACCAATTTCCAGAAGCCCCCACCTACGTTAACAAAGATAAACCAATTTATTCATTATGAAATGTATATCAGAAGTACTCAAAAAATATTTGTTAAAAATTTAACTACACTACTTTTTAAAATATTTTGAATCGCTAAGATAAGACTTTTCTTGATAAGCTTCTTTTATAAACACGCAAGTTCCTTTTTATTATTGAATACGATTAGATTACCATCTTTCGCATTGCAGTTAAGTCATAAAAACAACTATTATCTAGAAATATAAAGTGGATGTAAACGCTCCTCACACAGTTTTGGAGGGAACTACCTTAAAATAGCCTTATTACTTAAAATCGTGATTTTAAAATTCAAAGGTTGAATCGTAATATTGAAGATTTCTTTACCGTAGTTTTTACCATTGCGTTGTTATAGTAGATTGGACTTTCTTTAAGTACATTTCATTCAATAGTGTATTTTTAGTAATACGTGTTTTTACTATCCATCCGGCTGGTCCGCAACTTAAAACCAACCTGAATTTACTAGACGAAAAATGGGAAGTTTAAATAAAAGGGTAAGTAAGCACACACCTGGGGTAAAGATGGGAAATTATTAGTACCCAAACGAGATGCCTCCGAATCCCTTATCACACACAGTAAATCCCAGAAGAGTAGACTGGCACTGAGCTAGCTTTCCCCATTTCTTAAATAAATTATATCTTTCTAAATATTTAGCTTTTGTTTGATATAAATAGCCAATACAATAAATAATCACATAAATACGTACAGCCATATAAACTATGGTACTATGGTGCACAAAATGAAATGTCTAGTGCTGCACCTCCAACTACCTCTTAATTTCATAATATTACTAGGGCTATAAAAAGAAATATAATATAGTTTGAAACATTTTGGCACAATCTGTACAAACAGGGTTTCTTCGTCATATCTTGCTCTTTGTGAAGATTCCTCAAACGGTATATTTATTTAATGTCTTAAATAAACAAAACAGAAGAGACTATTATTTTTCCTTTCTTGTCCATACAAAAGGCCGATAGGCATTTTGAATTTTTTTTTAAAGAAATACGTTAACTCCTCCCATTTATTTCCGTTCTTCATCATTGTCGAAATGCAAGAGTTGAAGACGATCCGTCACGAGCAAATTCTATGGCAAGAACAACCCCATCCCTGTTGGCGTAGATCCCTCCCTAGAGGCGTCAGGGTGTCGGACAGAGGACGGTAGCGTTCAGCTGCTCGCTTATCTTGGGCAGAGGTCGGCAGAGTCATTGTACGCCCGTGATGCTGCGCAGCCAGGGTTTGTAGTAAGTGGTCCTCATGTACACACCCGGGAGGTAGGGGGCGGCGCACTTGATGCCGTGGGACACCGTGCCCGCAAGGACGAACCGGCCGTCATCCCTCTCCATCATCAGGGGGCCCCCACTGTCACCCTGGAAACAGCAAGTTTGGATGGTGGAATTGTACTTTTGAGAGAGTAAAGTATCTCTTTGGGACTTCTTCAGCGCTAGAGGATTATTTTAATATAAACTTGGCATAGTTTGTTACTTTAGATAAAATAAAGAACATTTACTAGACCAAAATGTTTGAGATATGTCCTCTATTGTATAGTAGAAGGAAAGTAGAAAGCTCTGAGAGCTGAAGGAGGATTTATAGGACGGAGTGCCTTTGCGGTCTAAGTTCATTGACCAAAGGAATTGATATGTAGTGAGCAATAACAACTAATAATAATAATAATAATAATAAAATACTAACATATTTATTGAAATCAACATTGATTACAATTTACTTTTGTTTTAGCACCTCGTCTTAGATACCAGTGCAGGTTATACGCTAATGAAAGCTATTCTTAGAGCAAGTATAACTGCATTTGCGTGGAGGGAGAGTGGAAAACCATTTTGTAAAACCACCTTAAGTACACCTGACCTAGATTAAAATCTTGATCTCCCCGTCATCTGTAGTCTAGTCTACTGCGAGAGTAGCACCTTAGACAATGCAGTCACTGAAGCGGGTATTTAACTATATTGGACTATTAGTATTAATTCATAGGTATTGATCCTATCTTTCAAAAGTGACAGCTCCAGATCACATTACTTAACGTATTAATATATGAAAGTGGTTCTTGATTACATTTCATAGTAAAATAATAATTAATCTAGTCTATATTATATTTATCGATGACTTATATGATAAACTGTCCGAGCATAATATTTAAGCTGAATCTGGCAATAAGTCAATCTATGATTGTACATTATCTGGGAAGTCAATCAGTGTGGGCTATAATCCTGTGGAGAATATTAGTTTATATCTTGTTGACGAGTGAGCATCGTACGACTGGTATGATTGATTGAGTATAAGAGAGTACGCATCGTCTAAGAGTATGCACATTAAGATTTCAGCAATTGGCAAACATGGGAAATAATTTGGTTAACACACATTGATTGTGACTGTCAACATGTTTGTTTGAGTTTCATTACATCGTTCAATTAAATTCCATAAGGTGGTGGGACTTAAGAATCAAATTTCAGTCAATAAACTGTAATTTTTTACACAGTAACAATAAGCACTCCTAAATAAATAAAAATAGTAAACCCAAATGTTTTTAAATTCTGTAATAGCGTGATTTGTGTGTAACAGAAAGATGTGAGGCATACTATTTTGGTCATGCAACTGTTACTATTTTGCGGTTATAATCCAACTTAATGCAGAAGAGTGCGAGAGTAAGCAGCTAGGTGACTGTCGAAGGTCTGTTCGTACTCTCGCCCTCCATGGCAAATGAAAAACTGTGTATGATAATGTACGCACTTAGTGCTTTCTTTTAATTTAGTAACAAAATGCCAGGGAGAAAAAATTACGTTGCTTTCATTACCACCACACTCAAGTCACAAGATACAGCCTCTTGACAAATATTTCTTTGGGCCTCTGAAAGTAGCCTATACACAAGTGGTTGACAAATGGTTGGTTATACATCCAGGTCAACCAGTAGCACAAATGCAAGTTGGAGCTTTATTTAGTGCAGCTTTATCAATAACTGCCACAATAGAATAAGCTTAACGTGCTTTCTCTTCTAGAGGTATTTTTCAGTATAATCAGGACTTTTTTCAGATGAAGACTTAGCTACAGCATAGGTAACCTATGGAATTGAATAAAATGAAACTGGTCACTGTGCTGATAATGCTGTAGAGCCAGCTTCTAACAATGTGCAACCATCTACAAACATTGTGGAAGTGGCTGAATACATCTTGGCAGATGCTGCGAGCACTGTGGTATTTGCCGAACATACCCATTCTCAAGTAAAAGGCCAGTAAATCTGTTCCCAACCAATGTCCACTGCAGAGAATAGAGTTAATTCATCCACTTCCTCAAAGCCAAAAGGAAAATTGAGACACTTTTTTTGGAGGATGTGGAAAATCGTTTGAATAAAACAGGTACTGTTCTGAATGGTGCCACGAAGCATGTTCGGTATATGATGAGACTGGACCATTCGTGTGATAACTGCTAATGTGGATCTTAGATCATAGCGCGTACTCTTAAATTATAGGGCGTATAGGAGTAGGCCCTACGCATTTACATATCTCAATATAAACATTATTTCATCTGTTGATATGAGGTTATTTTGAGGTTACGTGCTGTAATATAAAGCAGGACAAAGCAATAGTTACAACCCTGTATCTCATATTTATTAAATTTTTAAAATATAGTGTTTATGGCTTAAAATGTGCGTACTCTGGGATGCCTTTCCACTCCTGGGTCAGCAAGTTCAAGTAATACCTCGTGAATTGATAGGTTTCCTTGAGAATAGGGGCGAAGCCATGCTGTAGGATATAGAAAGTGATGGAGTGGTCTAAAATTCACCTAAGAGGACACCTGAAAGAGAAATCGTGCTCTAACGGATCCACTGTGAGAGGTCAAAATCAGGCCGTTAGGTAGTTCGCCAAGTCCCTCGGTATCGCGAGCGTTCCCACGTCACAGGGTAACTTGTTGAACGCAGCCCTTTGTATATTAGATTAGTATGTTTATCATAAATAAGTTACTTTCGTACATCTCTGTATACTTCACTCCATGCTTCACTCCCACGACCCACCTGATCCTCCAGGATTCAAACCTCTCATCCCTTGGGGTCCATTCAGTCTATGTAACACCCCACGGCACCACGGTAGTTGAGTAGTTTGGGGAAACACAGTCCACCGTGTAAAGGGGAAGTCACAAAACACTAGTTCTGAATTTCGTTGCAAGATTTTAAAATACTTTCAAATCAAATGTGGAATTACAACACTAAGAATCGCTACATTATGATCCCATCTCAGATCTTATTACAATAATTTATTATAATATCTGTAAGCTTTAGATTAATGGGTTGGAAAAAATAAAATGCTTAGAGAAAACTAAGAAAAACGGCAAATAAAGGAGGTCCGCATCTACAGTGACTCTTATAAATAAAATAAGTTAAATTATTACGTGATTAATGAAAATACCCCTGTCTCAAATTCAATAATAGTTTGTTAGTAAAATATAAGTTATCTATTCAAGGAGAAACTATTTTCACTTTGTGAAGCACATTTAGTCCTACATGGAAGCAGCTATGGTAAAATATACGTTTGTTATCTTACACATAAAGGCCCTACTAGAAATCCTGATACAGTATCTGTGTCACTAAAAGCTGCTGTGACAAGACTTGAAGAAAGAAAATTTAGCAAATTGTGGTACAATATTAAGTAAGTCATATTTTAAAACGAGGACATACTGAGTTGAAAGCACCAGAGTGTCGTGTCACACCACCATTGAGGATCCCAGAAGATCTATCTATCTATGTCCTTATTAAAAACTTTGAATGACGCTATAACAGAAAGGTCGCAGCCAGCTTTTTTCACCACGTCTTACTACCTGTTCAGGTTATATAAATATACAATAAATACTTTAATGGGGTAGGAATGAAAAAGGAAGGATTTTAGAAGTAATATACCTGTATTTGTTTGGAAGGATACTGGGAAACCTTTTAATGAAATCCCACCCTCAGTAGACCTGACCGAGATTCGGACCCTGATTTCCTCAATACCTTTTGAGTATCAAATATCATGTCTGGTTTTAAATTCCACCTTATGCATTTGATACATCTTTGGTGATCTAGATTCTAGAGTATGGATATTAGTTTTACGTTACATATTTTAATATTTTATTTAAACTAATTTGAACTTTGAGGGATGAAGCAGGACAGATGCCCAAATTGGCCCTGCCTAAGTATGCCACTGTTTATCAGTAAGAATATGAAAAGCTACGGGTTTACCATAATTTGGATCATCAAGACACTAATAACTGAAATTAATTCATAAACATCACAATATGATAGGTGATGGCTGTACACAGGATGATTCTTGATCAGTTTAAATTAGGTGAAAATGGAAACCTGGGCACAGGAATATACGTTGAACGTCAAAGGTCTACCACGTACCCATCCTGGTTAATCTCACAACCTCTGCTTCTTTTCACTGGTTGTGTTAAGTCTGATTGTGATAACTGGTGAAAGTATCGGGCACTTGAGCTATCGACAATCACAGACAACTACGGTGACTCCTATCCACCACCATCACCACTACCTCAATTATACTCACACAACAAATAGGAAAAAGTGACCGTGTATGCGAGATGAACCAGGATGGCTTGGTGGTACAACAACATTTGCGTGCAAAGCTAAGGGCTTTGGGCGTGATTGCCGTGTCCAGGTTATCTGTTTTCACGTATTTTGAACTAAAAGCTTTATTCCCAGTAAAAAAAACCCTGTAGAACCTAACAACTGCAATCTTCCTTAATTAACAGTCACCATTTTCATCTTGTTGATAAGTTGGGACTGATATAATTAATTTATTTTCTCTAATCTCTAACGTACTTCACAAGAATCCTTCTGTCCATTCGCGTATCCCGCGCACAGGAAGCTGCTGAGGATGGTTTTGGCGTGTCCTGCTGTCTGGAACATCTCCTGACAGACAGGGTTCTCTATGATTGGCACTTGAACCTCTTGAAGGACACTTGGTACTCCTCCACCTGTCATCAAAATCACAATCATCCCCATATTTTAAATAACTGTTTCACTATATTGTTATAAAACCCAAGAATGATTCTTACACAGCCATAGTATTTAAATATTAGCAACATGTTTACATACTAAATTAAAGATTATTTGGTTAGGTAAAAACTAAAATGATCATAGTAAATACATCATGCATCCTGACCAACCTTTATTCTGTGTCCCTGATCATAGACACACTGTCCTTCACCCTCTACTAAATACATCCTGACCAACCCTAATTCTGTGTCCCTGATCATAGAAGTGCTGTCCTTCACCCTCCAATAAATACACCCTGACGTACCATAAGTCAGTGTCCCTGACAGACAGTAATGCAGAAGCTTTGAACATCGACTCACCGTATTTAAGTCTCCCCCAGCCAGTAACGGTTGCCATCCTGCCTGTAAAATCCTCGTTGTCTTTGGGCATACAGATCGGTACGATGTGGGTGTCGAAGGAGACAGGAGATTCCAGCTCCAGAAGAGCCAGGTCGTTGGCGAAGGTGGCAGCGTCGTAGTGGCGGTGTACGATGACACGCTTCACATTCTTGGTGATGGAACGCTTTGACTCCAGCTCGCCGCTGATGTCAAACTCACCAAACACTGCCACTAAGTTCGCTAGGAACCTGATCGACAACCATGCATGGTATCATTAGACAAGCTCCAGACACTACCGCTAGATTCTCCAGGAAACTAGTAGATAATCATGCATAGTATTATAAAACAAGTTCCAAACACTTCCAAAAGATTTGAAGGAACCTGTTAGACAACCACGATAGTAGAGCTACAAGAGTTCCCAACACTATCATCAGACTCACCAGGAGATTGTTTATATAGCCCTGCATGTTCCTTACAAGTTCCAAACAATGCCACTAGGTTCGCTAGGAGACTGATAGTAAGCATGCTACAAGTTCCAAACACAACCAATAGGTTCGCTTGCATGAATGCATACATGAATATACTAGCTTAGACGATATAAGTAGAATTGTATTCTATCACTTTTGAGATATTCCCATTAATAATATATGTATGTTTGGACCTTTAAGGTCAATATGTTTTATAAAGTAACTTTTCCCCCATCAACTCCTTTTGAGATATAGAGTCGTTATCGGCAATATACTCTTTCCGAATAAGTTAATTTGGAATAAATTGATTAATTCTAATAAAATTGAATGAGTAATAGATTTTTGATAGTAATTAGATTTTAGAAACCCAAATAATTAACGTATTACGTCAATATTTTAAGGTCAAGTGCCATATAAGTTCGTAAATATCTATTGTTAATGTTTTAATACAAGCATAAACCCTAATAAGTTTTTTTTAACATTACGTCCTACTATTTTTCAGGTTATACGCTGCTAATAAGTTAACTTAGTAAAATGAAATAAAATTTATAAACTAAACCAGTCTTATCGCATATAAAAATGTGTTTTTAAGGCACTTTGCACGTCTGGGAACGTTATAAATTTAAAAATCAACCCTATTTTCTCTAGTAACCTTAAATTGGGTTATTTGATCTGAATTTAAACTTGAACATTCTGTGGAAGCTCAAACTGTGGCCATATGGGTCTTAAATACAGGATGTACCACGACGTAAACAACAAAATCCATCAGCATGTTCTAGACTTAATTTGAAATTAAAAAGTGAATACACACAACAGGGCTATGTGGTATCCTAATGGAGTTACAGTCACATGACTGACCTACTTGTATGTAATGAAAATATCAAATGTACATAACTGTTAATATGTATTATTCTGATGTTGATTTACAAGTTTCATCCTCTTATGATATTGATCACCTTCACGTGTAGACGCCCCCCTCCCTTCACCCTGTAAGCAGGCTGTGACACGCTGCACCATAGCGTGCTCCCATTGCATGTCGTCAGGTTCGGTTCTGAGGATATTGGTGCCGTCAGTTATCGCCTGTATCCACTGCTCTCGTGTTTATAGCTTACGGCTGCTGTATCTCAGTAACCGAGTAGAACTAACCCGCTGTGTTTATTAACATTTTTAATTAAAATTATTTCTAGAACACGCTGGTGGAATTTGTTGGCTACGTCGCGGTACATCCTGTATATTTAAAGTTTGCACGACAGCCAGTCTATCATCAAACCTGGACAGCTTGTTATTAATATGGTGGGATATTGGTTGACTACTGAGACTAGGTTATAGATACGACCCTTTATAAGTCGTAAGTTTAGATCGATACCTTCCCTCTTCAACCCTCACCCATTTCTTTAGCGTTTTCAACCTGTCCTTTTATAAGATGTGGGCATGAAAGAAGTGTAAGGGGCGAGGTGGTAATATTGATCGGAGCTTATGTATCTAGAGGGCCGTATTCATAGTCTAGTCTCGGGAGTCAACCAATATACATATAGCAAACAGTTAAGGTCGAATGGGGGATTAGTTGACCACCGAGTCTGTACTATATGTTCAACCCTAAGTGCTCTCGGTCCTAGCAGACCTCATCCCTGAGTTGTGAGGCCACTTACCCGGGCTGACAATGAGCCGCCGTGACCACGAACTTGCTGGTGATGAGGACGCCACCACACTTGTTCTTTGTGAAGAGCCCCAGCCAAGTTGACTCCCTCACCAGCACCTGCCAAGGCCATTCACCGAAAGTCGCCCCTTTTCCGCCCACGATCCGCCCGTTCTTGTGCATCAGTGGGCGAACGCCGCACTCTGGGGGAGTCGAAAGCTTGTTAAATACAAACATCACCCAACTGCCTTGTGGTAGATTCACAATGAGTGGCAAGCACTAGGCCCTAGACATTCACCCAACTGCCTTATGGTAAATTCACAATGAGTGGCAAGCACTTGCCCTAGACACTAACCCAACTGCCTTGTGGTAAATTCATAATGAGTGGCAAGCACTTGCCCTAGACACTCACCCAACTGCCTTGTGGTAAATTCACAATGAGTGGCAAGCACTTGCCCTAGACACTCACCCAACTGCTTATTGGTAGATTCACAATGAGTGGCAAGCACTTGCCCTAGACACTCACCCAACTGCTTATTGGTAAATTCACAATGAGTGGCAAGCACTTGCCCTAGACACTCACCCAACTGCCTTATGGTAAAACTCACAATGAGTGGCAAGCACTTGTTTTAAACAGTTAATTGAACTGCCTTATGAAATAATGATATATCTATAAATATCAAATACTGTACAATACAATTTACTACAGTACAAACTATCTTTCTAATAAATGAGCAGGTAGATTTTATTATCCAACTGTCTAGCTTTTAAATTAATAACAGGTCTATACCGAACTGTGTCCATTAGGTTTTTTAAAAGTCATTACAATATTTGGCCATGTTACTTTTATTTTTACTTTTTCCATTGTCTAACTGAATTAATTGAGAGAGGAAAGGTTTAAAAAACGCCAACATGTAAAATAAACACAAAAAGTGGTAGGGGTGTAACTAAAATAAAGTATTTTGACTTATTCTTTATTGTTGAAATCTATTTTTAAAACAGTTTTTATTTTTACATTGATGATGATAATAATAATAATAATAATAATAATAATAATAATAATAATAATAATAATAATATGTTTCAATTGGGACATTGATTCCCTGTAAAGTACACATATTGAATTAAAAATTTGACCATATTTTGTGGGGAAAGAAATTTATATGTCAGCCTTTATGATATTAAAATCTCAAATATATTATTTTTGTATCAGATGAGAATAAACTTCGCACAATAGATTTTGATACAAGGCTATACTAAAATTAGAAAAATTTTAATTTTAGGATTATTCTTTTGGTAAGAAAGACTAAATTATTTAAATACTGATTTCAATAAATCGTAATACCATGATTAGATACCCTGGTTTGTGGTAAATCAAATGATTGGATTTCGTTGAATAAAAATAAAAAGTTTTATTTTGGTATTAAAAGTCGGTAGATGTGTTGTTTTTTTCTGGATTAAAACAAAGCCAATGATTCAAAAATAAAGTCATAGTTGATAGTACGTAGTTTTATTTCTACACGATTCTCAAGGACTAATCGAGATGATATTTATTGCTGGCATAAATAGACCCAGTGTTAAGTTGAGCTATGTTTTGATATTGGGGCGTCACTATGCTGTGACATTTGTCCTTACAAACTTAACATCAGCCACAATGCAGGACTAATTTGTTCATAAAAATATTGTATACACTAAAATAAAATAAAAGTAAGTAAGAGTCACTTTGTCGTCGAATACGCTGGAGATATTTTTATTTACAGGCTGTGTACAAATTAGCGCAATTCCTCTTCAGATCACGAATACTTATAAGCAGGGCCCGGAGTTTGATGAAGTAAGACTTATTTTGGTACATCACAAACAGTGTTCATGTGCACATAAATTCTGTTTATATTATATATTTTATAGGACATATTTCGGTAATTTCTAGCCATTTTATAATTTTAGGTTATAGTTTATTTGCTTGCGTCATTTTTTAAGCATTTTTAGGCATATTTGAGTGATATTAAGGTATTCATGTTGAATAAGTACATTTTTAATATCATCGATATTTTATAAATGCATAAATACTCAAAGATAAATGTTTCCAGCCCCCCAGTTGTCTGAATAACAAGATTACGTAGGCCATGAACTTTGTATTCCCTGCTTGTTTATTTGTAAAATACACATTCCTGGTGAGACTGCAACTAAGCTAGAGAGGGTTGCGTTGGGAGGGGTTAGCTATTGATTATGAAGCAGATATTGGTATGTCAATATTATATCCAGAAGATTGAAAGAGTTTAGTTGTTAAGGTGGGAATGTTGGTAACACGAGAAAAGGCCAGTGTTTTTGTAATTTTTATAGCAATTTTTTTTTTTGCCAAAATAAATAAAATACTGCTTGAGTAGAAACATTAAGTTTAATTTTCTTCACATGTTGAGATCAATATTTCTTAAATATCCATCGTGAGCATAGTGGCATTATTGGACAAACTTTTTAAATGAAGAAAGAAAGTTGTTATAACATTTCAGAACACCCTTGACAAATATTCAAGAAATGCTGACATTATCATGCGACAAAAATTAAAATATATATAACGACACTGAAGCAATATTTGATTTAATTTTACAAAAAAAAGTTGGTATAAAAACCGTAAAAACACTGATCTTATCTCGCGTCCCCTATATCCCCAAATTAAATGCTCATCCTTGAATATATTTTTTTATTTACATTTGTAGAGTGCACGCTTGATTTAGTCATATACTTTTAATACGAGTTTTGTTCATATTTCTAGGTCTTATTTTGTAAATGTTGTCATTTTTTAGTATTTTAAAGGTCATTTTGTAGTTCATTTTTACTTTCTCGCTATCTTACAGGTAGAGAGAGTATTGTGATCGTCAAAAAAATTGAACTCGAGATTTTGATGAATTTTGACGTTTCATAACCCCCCCCCCCCTCCTGAATCCAAAAAAGTTGTTTTTGAATTTCCGTTTGTCTCTCTGTATTTCTGACTACAGCATAAACTATTTTACCGATTGGGTTAAAACTTGATATCTAGGGTTTTAATAAGTTTGCCCCAAGGGGTTTTTGGAATTGGATCTATAACCCTAAAATTAAGGGTAGTTTACTGAAGGACAAAAAGAGAAAAATTCTATTTTCTCAAAATCGGCTGTAACGATTTTGATTAAATTTCATTTCTAAACTTTTATATACATTGTAAACAAAATGACTACTCTCAATATTTCGGCAAAATTACTTTAAGGGTTCTGGTCTGATAAGTAAATTATTACATATTTAACTTTTCAAACACTAAAGGTAAAGTATTGCGACCGTAAAAAAAATCTAACCTGAAATGTTGATGGATGTCAACGTCTCATGAACCCCCGTACCCTAAAAAGTGATTTTTGCAATGCCGTTTGTCTGTGTGTTTGTTTAACCCTAAATTTAAGAGTAGATAAATAAAAAGTGAAAAGAGAAAAAATTTAATTTCTCAAAATCAGGCCAAAGATTTTTATTAAAATTTGTATCTAGGCATTGATTAAGATCACAAATAAAATTTCTATTTTCCTTTTCTTGTGGAAATAACTTTTAGGCTACTTTACAGAAGAGAAAAATTCCGTATCTCCGCAACTATTTAAAATACTAAATAACTTATCATTGCACAATTGTAGTAATATCAAAAATAAGAAACTTTTATTTGAAATATATTTTTATAAAACTAACAGTTTCTGATATATTCGCAAATATATTAGTATAATTTTTGTGAGCTTTAGTTGTAATGAGATACTACTTAACTTTTAGCGCAATAATTCTCTAAACTCATAGATTAATAATTAAATATAAGTATCTCAAAAAGTTTATGCTATTTTTACTTAAACCTCTTAGGAGTAATGTTTGTATAGCAATGATCTATCTCCATTTTGGACTCAATAGTCAATATCTATATTTTTTTATTGGTCAAAATTTACAAATGAGGAATTTAATAGCAATGCGATGACCTGAAGATGTGCAACACTTAATAAAATGTCGAAAATTTTAACCATAAATCTAAATTTTAATACGAAGTGTTGACCCTTGTGGACCCAATATCCATCCAAACATACAAATGAGGACATTAATTCTTTAAAAATAAAATTATAAAATTTAAAACCGGTACTCAAAAATGTTTTACGTAAGTATAGTGCAATTTATGGTTGGATTTGCTAGTGTATACTATTTCATTTCACATATATTACGAATTTTGAGTAAATATTTCCATTTTCAAACAATAAAGCGAGAAAGTCCTTGCGGAGTTTCATACCATTTATAACCTTTTTAGGTCATCAAAATCCGTGCCCTGCTCAAACAATCTAAGTCAAAAATTCAACACAAGGAAGGTAGTCTGATGTTTAATTTAAAAAATTAATTAAAGTTTTAACTTATTACTGCTACTAAAAGTTAAGGGTATCTTTGTGTTTTAGTATTTTCAAAATACTTATTTATAATTTGACTATTATTTAGAAAGCACATTTTGTCTGCAGAACCATCGTCACCACCAACTACACTGGATTTAGTTTCACTAACCCAACACTAAAGCGCTCACGTCAGGGCTTAGGGCAAAGTCGATCAAATGACTATAAGAAATTAAAATAAATGTCGATATATTATAAAGCGCTATATAAATATTAAATTTATAAAATTAAAATGACAATAGCAGATGAGAAATTATCTTTCAAAACACCTTATTTCAAATCATAATATAAGAGATTATGGCTGGTTTTTAAATTAATATATAAAATTCAGTCTAAAAAAAATAGATACAAGAAATATTTGGTCACAAATATTGAACCAATTTCATGTTTACTATCTATTTATTTAGCTCCTGCATTCCTCATGACTTGGGCAAATAATAAAAATAAATTAAAATGTTCGTATAATCCACAATAGGCTATAAAACAAATATAAAAATATCCACTTATTAAGATTGTCGGGGGACCTGGTGCTCTCGGGGTAAGATGTCGGACTTCTGTGCAGAGAGTCCGGGGCTCAATCCTCGGTCCCAGCACAGATTTATCTGATTACCAAACCCTTCCTTCACCTATGATAAGACGTGTATTAATCACAACTTGTGAATGTCTGGAATGCCAGGCCTCCACCGTGGTTCGGATCCCACGTTAAACTATAGGTCCTCCATTTCATCTCACAATCACCCTATCATTAACACATTAGCGTAAGTGCGTATAACCCGAACGGGTAGTAAGACGCGTGATTATTGTTGTTATTATTATTATTATTATTATTATTATTATTAAAATTGTCATACTCCTGGAAAAAATGGGGTGATCTATAAAAACAGAATATCTAGATTGTATTATTTATAAATACTTCCAAGGTAGGCCAACATTAAAACACCATTGCAATATATTTTGATGAGGCTTTGGGAGCAAATACTGTCTTACTAGGAGTTAATTAATATACTCTAACTATTTAGTCCAGAATGGTTAATAACTAACAAATAGCAATTAATGTTTTTAATAAAAATAAACCCGCCTATGTTTTTCTCAATATTACAAAGTACAGGGATATTCAAATCTTCAGGTAAACATTTTACGGGTTGCAGGGGATGACTGAACAAGTGGAGTTTGGTGTAAAATATGACTAACAGCAGGCATTGCATTGCCGGACAACAGGTACCCATAAGGAGTCACTACGCTGGTACCATCATGTGTATCAGGGGAGAGAGTGGTGGGGATGCATGTGTTGCCTACCCCCCAGGTGCCAATTTTGACGTCACAGTGCCACCATCTGGCGTCACTGATCTCAAGTTTATTACGTGTAAATACCTGTCCGGTCACCCCCTATAACCTGTGCAGTGTTTACCTTAAGATCTGAATAACCCCATATACTCACGATCAAAGTAGAGGATAATAAATGAAAAAGTGGTCTTAGCTGAGACACAAATTGTATTTGAACAATTAAGATGAACTAAGCTTGTTAATTTTTCTTCGGGATATTAGTGTGATATACTTTCATTCCTATGGCTCTATGACAGTGATAAACCAGATCTATAAACATATAATTGCTAATTATGTTTGGTAAAAAACATAAAGCATCACGGTACGCTCATCAAAAGGTGCAAAATTATAAAATCAAAAAGATTATATTTGAAATAATAGAATTTATTAAGATTGCATCTCATGTAAACAAATATAGAAAAAGATTTAAGGCAAACTTGGTACACACACATTCCTCGCTTTGTTATATCATTGTTACATGTTCTGTTACTTGTTTGTTTCCGGGCAGTGTTACACAATATTTTTTTTTAAACTACCATTTTTAATGTTCGACAGTAAATTATTTCTGGCTATTTTAAATGACGAATACATCCCTATTATATGATATCTACATTGTCCACGTATAGTAACTGTTGAGTAAACCTACTCCCAGATAAAAGTGTTACAAACCAAACAACAGACTGTACAACCTTATATGAAGCTACCCTAATAAAAATGCCCTCAGGTCAATTAAACTAGCTAAATAAAAGTTTCCTAGCCTAGATTAACCGAATATAGCCGAGACTAAATAAATATTTTCTGATTCAGAATAACATATACTAGCCTAACTTATCTTCATCTAATCTTCACCTAGACTATAGTAAATAGCCTAGCTTAATTTAACTGCTATACCCACTTCGGTGATCAAATAGTTTAAGGCGCTACTATCGTAATAGACTAGACTGCAGAAGACGAGGAGATCAAGGTTTGATCCAGGCCAGATGTATTGAGGGTGGTTTTCCCTAAATTATTTTCCACTCTCTCTACAGGCAAATGCACCTTCCTCATCCCTAATTCATTAGCGTAATCAGCACATAAGCGTATAACCCGAATTCTTACTAAGACGTGGTGTTAAAAAAACATTAACCCAGCCTTACCTAATTTACCTTAGTGCAGCTTTCAAATTAGCCAAAAGTAACTTGGCCCAAAGCAACCCCACATAGCTTAGCTTATCTAATTAAATTAAACTATCTTATTTTCTAAATGGTTCTCTTATTTCCTGTGTATGAATCAGATATAAATTAATTTCTCCATTATTTATAAATTTCTAGCTTGGTCCTTAAGGACTTGAACTTCATCAACAAGGGTGTAGAAAACTAAAAAAGTAATTTTAGTTAATCTCATTCTCATGGTTTAAAATTTTAATCTAACGTATTTAGTCTCAGAGAAACATTTAAAATCAATACTTTTGAATGAGAAAAAAGCTCTATAGTCCGAAGCTAAAATACTTATTTTAAAAAGGTTCACTGCCATGTGATTTTCAGATTTAAAGCTAACATTTTGACATTTATAAATTGAAGGGGCTGTGAATGAGCTTATTATTACGTAAAAGGAGGGGCAAGGAAAGTAGTTACTTGTTGTGAATAAAACGCAGTTAGTAGTTAAAAAAAAGTTTTATTAAATTAACTTTCTTTTCCAGTTTGACAAAAGTTACATTACAAAATAAAAATAATAACACTTTACATCTAGTATATCATTAACATACATAATAAACAAATTCATTCTGAACGAAACTTTTAATTGACAATACACGTGTGTACTAATTTCGAACGTTGACTGAACTGGAGAGATAATTTAATAGAGAATTGATCAAATATTTAAATAAATTAACTTTACAACGTAAATAAACTAAATGTGAAATTTAAACAATGCGTGCAATAGTGTGTATTATATATATGTATTATATATTATATTATATATACAACATAATACTCAGCAGTTTCCTAGGCTTGTTTATGATTCTACAGTCTACATATCTGTGGGCTATAAAATAATGTATAATATAACTATAAGAGACAAATAAATAAATAAATAAATAAATATAGACATATATAAATTATAAAAGAGCTTTACTATTGAATCGTTTAGCTTATAGCTGTCAATTCGCAGTGCCATCCAATTAGCACTAATAGGCCTATGTATTTAGTCTTTGTTTAGCTTCATATGAGTTAACGAAACCATAACATTCCTTGTCTATATATATACACTAGCCTTACTAAACTACACTATATGTTTATCGTACCTAAAAACGTAAAATTATTTTTATGTTTTTAAAACACGTTATTACTGTTTCTAATATTCTTGATCATTGGATCCACTAAGTAACAAACGCCTCTCTAAAGCTATTTAGGCCTTGAACTAACCATGTCACGTCAGTCACCTAACTCTAGGATAAATTGCTAACATGCATTCATGAATCGGCTGAACATTTAAGAACAATAATAAATGAGTAAACGGCTCAAGAACTGGAACAATGATAGTCAAACTAGAGGTCAGAGGGATTTCAACATTGGAAATGAATGTGTGTGTACATTTATTAAAATTATTGTATTATAAAACCCACTGTATTGCAGAAATCGCACTACTTGGATCAATGTGAAAATAGTTGGGTTTTTTTATAATATAATGTGTCGTTTGCTTGGTAACCCAATTTTATGATAAATAGATAAGTATGATATAAGTATAAGTATAAGTATGATAAGTAGCCTGTGATAAATTGGTTTTCAGGTACCGTTGAATAAATCAAAGTTTTGATGTAGTTTGATTGCCAAGTTGCTACAGTACCTGCACACAAACTATTTTTGATTATATTGTAAAAGTAGCAATTCCTAACTCAAACCTAACTATGCATATAAATTAATGTTTAAAAAGTTAACATTATACATTTATATTTCTATACGTGATTTTAAACTGTCGATTAAGTATTTAAGTACTACACATAATAATAATAAAGCGTACATATATTTGTAAACCTTTAACACAGATAAATAACTTTGAAAAACAAACTTTTTTTAAATTGTTGTTGTTTTCTATCACACAGCAAGCTCAACTAAAATGTATCACCCTTATTATCTCTAGGACCATTAGAAGTAATAAATGTCTCACTTACCACGCTTATAATCAACCGGCTTAGGAGTTGTACTAGCGGTAGTGCTTGCCTCTGTCGTCGTTTGTTCAGGCGTCGTGGTCGGTCTC
>CABFWB010003289.1:8839-28305 GCA_902151455.1 Timema bartmani
TCTTCTTCTTGTACCGTCGAAGGGCCAGGCACATCAACCGATTCGATATTCGACATTGAAATTCTTTTTCATACACTAATGTTTATAAATACGTCTTACTGATCGAAGAGCTCACGAGCGAATGCTAGTTTGTACAACCGTCCGTTTCACGACACGTCCTTGAAATATCTATTAACTAGCATATAAATTTGACGAATTTTTCATGTTTGTAAGTTATGTGGGTATAGGCGTTAAAAGAGTTGGAGAAAAAAAATCATCAGTAGGACTCGAACCAGCGATCTACGGGATACTAGACTCGTGCGCTATCCGGGGAGCCACGAGACTTGTCGATTGTCTTAACTTTAGCGTATATCCCTCGCTCGTAATGTTTCTACATTTTTCAAAATTTATTTTTTCGAAAACTTCTGGATATCTGGCCCTATGGGTTTGGGTATTTGTTATTTAGGTTGACCGTATATTCCCCTTGTCAGAGTTAAATTTGAATAGAAACTGAGTGTACCGTAATAATATTTCTACTGAACTTTTGTTTATAATTAATTTTAACTATTACTTAATTTTTTATTAGTTAAAATTTCCAAAATATTAAATATAGTATTTTCCCATTATATTATCAACTATAGTTAGGTAATATTCTTGTTCGATTATAATGTTGTTTAATATAAATATCCTCAGTAGTAAAATTGGTTGACATTAATAAAAATTAATTAGTGAAAAATAACAATTGCCAAGTAATATGATTATATGGTTGCTCAACTCACATGTGCTTATTGTCAATCCATGTATCACATAAAATACTGCGATTGCCAGTAATATAGCGAACACTGCCTTCATGGTTAGGCTATTTGCGATACAGAGACAAACTTCCTTTGGCAAGCTATATCGGACAAGACGTCTTGGGTGACACCTGTGACGTTGATGTCATTATTAGCTGATGTTTTTATGGGACCAATACGATTATTATCAATATTTACCTTAAAGTTACATAAAGTTATCGACCTTCACCTTCGCGAGCTATCTTGACAAGCCAGCACCTTAGGGGTTTTCACTTTTATGTTGTGATTACCTAGAACTATACGAAGAGGCTTTGAACAATAATGGCCTATTAGTACCATTTGGATTCAACTTGGTAATATCTTACATTCCTTTCAAATTTGAATTGATCCTCCCTTTTAAACACATGAAATTAAGGTTTCCCAACATTGAAAAAGTATATTTTATATTTTAAATACATTTTAAAACCCTAAATATTAATTAAAACAAAACTAATTTTTTTATCAAATATAAATACATTTCAACTGGCACATAGTCTAGTCTTACAGTCAGTCGTCGTAAATAAACATACTCCAAGTAAATGTTAACGCTATCTAAAGGTAAAACAGTCCGAGTGGATGTCTTCACATTTTCCATACTAGGGTTTGTCTCTCATAGAGTGATACGTCATGGAAATGACATTGAAATGGCATGCGCACTGTTCCTGGCGCTGTTTCTTCTATGATCCGATTGGTTGTGAAAGGTTTATGTGAATTCTGGTGATAGCAGGAACTCGGGTCATCGCCATTTCTGCAGGTCGACGACGCCTGATGAATTCATTCTAGCAAATAACATATTTAGTGTAAGAATTAGTTCAAACCCATGCCAACTATATGTACTATAACCTATCCGTAAGTAGTTAATTTATTATATTTTTTGTTTTGATATAAAAATAAAATGTAATTGAAAGGTACGTTTATCGTCAACAAATGGTATAAATCGTGAGTCACGTAGTTGACTAGACAGTCCTGTAATCATGTTGAGTAAGTTCCGCCACTTCGCGTTACTGAAATAATTAATAGTAGGCCTAATTATATAAGTATGGGTGTTGATAATATAATATATTTAATATATTTATGTGTATATAATCAGTGTGTACAATACTTGTGGATACGTTTGTTTAATTGAGAACAATTATGATGGAATACAACATTATAAGTAGACTTAAAATTCACCTCTTAATACGTATTTCAAATTAGAGTGCTTGGATTACTATTAGCCCATTAAGACGATAAGAGAATCATTTTACTAAAAAAAAAGTTTCGGACTATTTTAATTAGGAATAAATGGTTCCTAGGCAAGCTTTTGAATTTAATGAAAATTTGCAATGATTTAGTTGAAACAATAAAAATAAAGATCCCATATGCAAACAAAAAATCGTGAGAATTTCCCATTCCACTAAATTTTAAAGCCAATTGAAATCATTTAGACAGGCCCTTTTACTATAAATGAAAAAAATTGCAGGCCATTTACATTTCTTAAAATGTATATACTCTAGAGAAAGTTGCATCACGACTCAGAAAACATGTAAAGTTATAGTGTGACAATATGTATACAGCTAAGGGTGATAATTATTCGTGGATTGTCACTTCCATGACATGCTTTGGACATCAATATCTATTTATAATTTCCTTATTTTGTGTGTTTGTGTGTGTCTTTCCACACCCTCCAAAAGCCCCTAGATGACCTAGGAAGATGAAACTTTGTACATTTACAGTATAGAGTATAGACTATGGGACAGAAACTAACGTAGCCAGATTTTCGTTTGTTTTTTTTTCTGAGGGTATCTTACTGAAGACGAAAAGATATAAAATCGGTTTTCTCAAATTCCACTCTAGCTAATTTTTTTTAAATTCGTATTTAGACAATGGTTAACATTAAAAAACAAAATGACTACTCTAAATATCCTATGAAAATGTCTTTGAGGGTAATTTACACAAGCGTGAATTCTCAATTATGATAATATATCAACAACCATTTGAGAAATGAAATAACTTACCATTGTATAATTGTGGTACTATTAAACGTAAATATCCTTTATTTGAAATATTTTTCATCAAACCAATAGTGTAAGAATTTTAATTCTGTCTCTTTATATTTTATTTAGTTTTAATTTATCATTAAGTGTGTATTTATTTTGACGCGACTAACACGTTATGCGGAAAGATGCCATATTGCTTTTAAATGATTCTCGTTGTATTCCTTTTCAAACTTATTGTTTTCAACGGACATTATATTTTGTCGAAAAAAAACACCATGTAATTATAGCAACACTTTATCAGGCCAACCATAAATATACTTACAATACTATATTATTATTATTTAGCACCGCGTCTTACTACCCGTTCGGGTTATACGCTTAAGTACTAGTTACGCTAATGGATTAGGAATTGGGAAGGTTGAATTTAGAGGAAGTGAACCCGCATTTGCGTGGAGGGAGAGTGGAAAACCGTTTAGGAAAAACCACCCTCAGTTCACCCGAACGAGATTCGAACCTCGATCTCCCCGTCCTTGGCGGTTGAGCTTAACACAACTAGTGCGTTAGCCAACTACGCCACCGAGGCGGGTTACTATACTATAACTATTACTTATTATAATACTTATTAAATATTAATCCTTAATTGATTATTTTAAATTGTGATACAAAACGCTAAAGTAGGCACACCTCGTCAAAATAGAGATAATGTATATTCTAAAAATGTTTTAAAAGCCGACATTTCTTTTGAAGATAAAGCTATAACTTCTCTTTAAACAACACTCTGAACTCTTGTATGTTGATGCTAATAAGAAGAAAGAAGAATATCACAACTTTAGGAATTGGTTGTTAGGGTTGTAATTAAATACAATCAAAAGTATTTTAGTATCCTTTCCCGCATTTATCCATTTTGCACTTTTAAATACCTTTTTAATATTTTATCCTCTTTGCCCTGAAGTAATCAACTTTTTGCCCTTTTTTCTTTATTTCTATATCCACCCTATATGGCAGCACAATCTTCAGGGCAAATTAATGATGAAGCAATGATGCTGGCAGAAGACATGTATGAATTTACGATACAAACACAATACGAGAAGAAGTTTATAACGTTTATTTTGAATCTAATCATAACCAAATAACCAATCTTACACCTGACTAACCGATAAACAATTAAGTAAACAACCCCGCTCATAACATAAAACGTATTAAAGTGCTTTTTTTTCCATTATTCATTTAATAATAGTGAAATTGAAATCATTTGAATAGTATTTAATTTTAAAATATTTATTTAAAATTAATCTTTCAACCCCGGTTACGCTCTTTACCCTTTCTTTCTTTCTTTAGCACTTTTGGAACTTTTGCGGCATTTTAATCTTTTTGTATTTATTTTACCCCTCTTAGCCCTCATACAATTGTTTATTATATACTTATACCCTTTTAACCCTTTTAACCTTTTCTTCCTTCTTACAATTTTTGCTCAATTGTGCCCTTTTTAACATTTTAGTCATTTATGAACATTTTGCATTTTCCTTACGACCCTTTTTGATTATATTTACAATTGAACATTTTTGCGCCTTTTAATTTTTACCTTTTTTAACTTTTTTACCCAATACCCTTTTTAGCCTATTATCTTTTTACCCTATATTCTTTATACCCTACATCCATTCTACATTCTTTACACTTGCCACCACGCTTACGCTTTTTGCCCTATTAATCGTTTTACCCTGTTTTCCCCTTTTTACACCTTTTGGTATTTTTGCGGTGTTTCAATCTTTTTGCATTTTTTCTTTTGCCCCTTTTAACCTGTATAGCTTATTTATTTGTGTAAAATGTACTTCTTGCCCTTTTACCGTTTTTATCCTGTATTACCTTTCTACCATTTTTGCCAATTATACCCTTTGTGATATTTTGGTAATTTTTGGACATTTTTGCAATTTTTTGCTTTTTGATCTTATTTCCTTTATTGATTAGATTGACTACCTACCATTTTTGGCCTTTTTACTCTTTTCACCCTTTTTACATTAATTACCCGGCTTTGTCTTGGAGGAATATCTTAGGATAAAAATGGTAAAATGTTTAAAAAGTTGTAAAAATGTGGAAAAGGTTTTAAAGAGTAAAAAGGGTTTAAGAGGTAGAATGGTACATGGGGTCTAAAGGGTAAAGGGGTATAATGGTTAAAAAGAGTATAAGGGTTAAAGAGGCTATCAAGGATGTAGGCTGAAAAGGATAAAAATGTTCACAGGTGAAAAGTTTTAATACGGTATATAAAAGCTATTTATTAGAAATAAAACACATCATTTGACAATATGATATCATGGTGACATAGTAATAAGAGTTTGTTGTGGACACCAAACTCTTCTTGTTTACTCTCCATGGCATACTACGTTACAAATTGAGTGAAAAATATAAATAAAATTTCTCATGGGTTAATATTTTTTCATTTTTCTGTTTATAGTTGATTAAAATCATAATAATCCTAATTTCAAAATTCCTGCCTCAAGATGCACATGTTCGTGTACTGGGGCTACTAGTTTATGCAGTTCAGACCTCTGATTGCGGTAGATATCACGCAATGCTTATGGCTGACACAAAAAAAAAATCAGTTTTTTAATATAGATATTATAGTAGAAGATTATC
The DNA here is from genome assembly GCA_902151455.1 of Timema bartmani. NCBI lineage: Eukaryota > Metazoa > Arthropoda > Insecta > Phasmatodea > Timematidae > Timema > Timema bartmani. The sequence goes on from CABFWB010003289.1 coordinate 14,262, forward strand.
CACGATCGCCTAGACATGACCCAGTAAATAACACTAATATACCTACCAAATTGTTTGTAAATAAATCAGTGTGTAATGAAAAGATGTTAAGAATTAGAATCACAAAAAGTTTAATTATACATTAAACAAATTGAAATGTAATTTTATATTATAAATAATTATAGTTAATAGTTTAAACACATTAAAATTGAAAACATATTACATTTAAGATATTGAAAATGGTCTAATAATTTGATATTGTAAAACACACATTAATGTTATTCACTCATTATTATAATATTTATCACTAAATATAATGTATTTTATTATGTAAATTTAATTGAAACATAATGAGTAAGGAATTATTTTTAGAAAAGGTTATTGTAAGATGGTGAAAACTTAATAAAGAGATGTAAAAAATATAAAAATTGGAGTTTACTGATTGAATATTCTGCTAGTAATCCCTTTATCCTTTAAATTATGATGCAGCCACAATTTGACGACTAGTTTCAATGCAGTTCTACATCGTCCTCAGATCTTCAAAAAACATACAAAATATGGTTGAAGTACAATGCAAATTTATAGAATAGCGATGGAGTGATATTTGTGAATTACTTGATATCGAAATATAAGTTAGATAAATAAACTTGAAAGTAAGAAATTTTTAAACAAAAAGGCATATTTACCAGTGTTTTGAGAGGAAGGTGTTGCACCTCACTTCTTGTTCATGAGTGAATAATTTATTATTTGTTATGAAAAAGCATGGAAAATCAGTTTCTAAACCATTATATCCAAAGATAATGGGTACAAGAAGAGGTGTGTGAGCCTGTTCATTAGATGTGTAAAAATTTGTTATGTTTGAGTTATTGGTATAGGAAAGAATTGAATAAAGGAAAATGCAATGGGGCAAAAAAAAAGGATGGGAATTGGGCCTCTAATCTTCACGACACTGGCCCAAACAGGTCTCAACCAAATATTTCAGTGCATATCAACTCTCCATCACGGATCTAAAATCAACACCTGGAGGGCATAAAGAAGGATTTATAGAAAAAAAAACACTTTTCCACACATGTCTATTTTAGTATTTTTTTTATTAAAGGGTTTTTGCTACTTCTCAGGTAAAGTAGTTTCAAGAGTCTTAATTATAAGTTATTGGGGAGTCGCCACGTGCTTTTATCATCCATGCAACCACAGGGTGCTTTATAAACCAGTATATCACCGGCCTGTCATAATAAATCCCTTTGTATTTTGGACCCAACATATTTTATCGCTGTATGTATTACATATAATGTTGGAAATGTTATCTTTTTTATCTTTCTCTCTCGGCTACTTTTAGTAGCAGCTCGTGTGTCCATAAATTAAGCTTGTTGTCACCTACCAGTGGGAGAGTCGACCACTGGATGACTGTAAATCAAGGTGTCGCCACCTACGCAAGAAGAGGCACAGTTCAAGAGAGGTTCCAAAGCGCTCGTCTCCTACAAACAGGTGAAGTACGTCTTGATCATTTCCGGTTTGCATTAACAGCAATGGTTCAGAGGTCAGACCATCTTCTGTTCCTTGATTTAGGTTAGAATAACGGCTTGGAATTTTCAAACATATTTTCTTAGAGCCAAAATTGATGACATTTTACCATGTTATGTGTGTTATTTTTAAGGTTTTGATAGTATACATGAAAAGTGACAGCTGGAGATAACATGAATTGATGTATGAATATATTAAAATGGTTTTAGTAACTTTAGTGCCTACCAGTACCTTCCTACCAAAATCAGGGCATAACTATGTACACTCTGATATAGATAGTAAAACACTTTTTGACAGTTAAATATTGCACTTAAAATAATCCATACATCACGTCACATTATCCGCAGCTGTCACTTCTGACACATATTATTAATAGCTATAAAATAACACAAATAATATAGTTTGGCTTCAAATAAAAATGTGTGAATTTTATAAATTATGATTACAACCAAAACAGGGTACAGAATTCCAATACGCTGTACAATAATTAAATACAGCCAAGAGCTAGTTCCACGGAGATGATTTTAATGACACTAGTTGTATTCTATTCTAAATAATAATAATAATAATCCGAAACCTTAGCACAGTTGGTAGCGTGTCTACCTAACTGAGCTAGGTGTCCCGAATTTGAATCCTGGCATGGACAAAAAAAAAACTTATCAGCGGTGGAATGAGTGTTTCTCCTTTACCAGCGATGAATCAACTGGATGTTGTGTCTGTTCTAGATATAAGTTGTATACAGTTGAGTATCAATCTTTCCAGTTTGAATATCAATATACCAAGGTAAGTATCAATGTGTTCAGCTTAGATATCGGTTTAGATATCAATGTATCCAGGTAAGTATCAATGTGTCCAGATTGAATATCATTATTTCCGGGATAAATATCAATGTTTTGAGATTGATGTATCACCAAAAAACCCTCTTGGTATATCCTTTAACTGTACGGAACTACGATGTTTACTGTGTTCCTATGATTTAAAATTTTATAAAATCTTTTTACATAGTACATATTCCATTTTCATCTTTGACTTATTTTGGGTTAAAAGAACTAAGATATATATATATATATATATGTATATATATTTATTTAAATGCAGTGATAAACATTTCAAAAACAGAAAAGTCAAATTAATTTTGAAACTTAAGTTTTATCATATTTCTTTAAACTAAAGGGGATTTCTCGAAAATATTTTATTTTTATTTAACAAATCAACTCCTTGAGACCCACCTCATTTCAATGAATGTAGGTGATGTGGAAATCGGGGGTTGAAAACAGGCTGGGGATTCTTTTTTCCCGCGCATATGTGGGTACATCTCCTAAACTCTACCTTACTTCTCCATACCCCATTAGTGCAATTAAATGTGGATAGCCCAGAAGGGTTGTAAGGTGCGGTTTAAAAAATATCAAACTTTCAGAATGTTTTATTTTTCCTGAGCTTTATAAATTGGTGGACAGACATAACTTAAAATGGTTCCGCGTTTAAATAATACTTCATCCTCATTTGTGAACGACTGATCAAAAAAAAGGACATACCACCACCCTCCATGGCATCCAACTGCCCCTTAGCCACGTTTATCCGCCAATAAACCTAATATCAAAAAGTGCGGTGCAGATAAACATTTAAATCCAGGCCGCTACCAAGCAATTCAGCAGAAACCGGTTGGCACCGATCTATCCTGGCTCACGTTTTTATCAGCAACAAGCCCGACTCTAAATAACACAGCAGTGGTGACGCCATGTTAGAACAGCATCCTGTAATCGTAATAACAGCAATAAATACAAAGAGATGGGAGATTGTCTCAACAAACACAGGCGCCGCCCATGTAACGGTTAGAAGATACTACCAGGTAATAACTAGTATTTCTGTACAGGTAGCCACATTTCTGTTATTAATAAATCCAAGTGTGCGCCGACAACTGAGAGAATATTCAAAAGACAGACTGTGACTATTACGTTGGTTTAGTAAGCTTTAGTCCAGGATTTTGAGCATTAACAACTTATATGATATCATCTTTTTTATTTAAAAAAAAAGAAGTGGTTGAAAATTGAGGGAGGCCACCGGAGCTTGGCGGAATAAACCTGAAAACCCCTCAGTTCACCCAGCTGGTTTTTGAACCTTGACCTCCTGTGTTATAACCAGGAGTAGTACCCACAACATCAGGCTTGCAGATAGGAATGACTTGTTGATATAGAAAGAATAAAACACACAAAAAAATGTTATGCTAAATTCTAAAAGTTGTTTGACCTTGTTCCGTTGATAGTATTATCTTGTCAGTATTGAATGTTTAGGTTAAGTGTGATGTCCTGTGAATAGCTAGTATAGAAGTGATATGCTCATCACACTAGATATAAAAGTAATATTATCTAGTGTTTATCATCGAAAGGGTAGTTAAATACGAACGTATCACTGTGTGAGTATGAGTGATTTGAAGCGGTCACGTATCGATAAATAAAGGCCTTAAACAAAAAATATGATTGTATCTTTTTGAAACTTTGGATGGCATTTTGTTATAAAAGTGGTTTGGATCCAATTCTGGACTTATTCATAAGCTAACTTGGTTACAGCTTAAAACCTCATAAATGTATATTTTAAAGTAATGTTAGGTTATATATTTTAGCACTGCGTCTTACTACCCGTTCGGGTTATACGCTCAATTTTAGGTATTATAAAACTTCATGATAAATAATGATAATATCTGATAAAGAGTGTTCTCTATAAATATAAACATTTTATTTCAAATACGGAAAAAAAGGTTTAGAGTGTAATTATATAGACCTATTACTAATGCACTTTTTCTAATCATGGTGTTGTTTATCAGCTGGACTTTTTAATTCACTCTGGAGTTAGGCTTGGACCTAGTTTGCTGCATGGAATGGCGGGCTTTTAGCGGCCATATTACTAGTAGAGTAAAGTGTCCGAATATGGAATACTTTTTGAATTCTGTGATAAAATTTGTGTTGATATACATTTTTTTACTCAAAATTAAACATGGCATTCATTATTATGTTTTGTATAACCAAGCCAATTTTTATTACAACCATACAAGAATGAATTGGTTAATTATGTGATTAATTAACTTTCTACTAGTATTCCATATTGGCCACACTATGGCCGTAATATGGAATGGCACTGTCAAAATCTATTGGCAGCTTTAAAAATAATAAAATATATTTCAAATGAAAAATATTAATCGAACCATTTAGATTTTATTGAAAACATCATCAGAATTAGTAAATCAATTGATTATTTAGAACATTTGTAGCATACAAAATTTCAAGGATCTCCAGCACAATTTACATGAGCCCAGTTTTTATATTTACATTAGCTGAATTTTGCTATCCTTGTTAAAGGGATTACTAAATATTATTGGCAGTGGCTAATTGGTATGCTAACCTCCTAATGTCCCCTACAAATATACCAAAGTATTTTCCCTCCATTTTCAAATAATGGTTATCCAACTGCAAGTCTAGATTTGGATAAAATGTTGGTCCAAAGTATTTGACACATCGTCCCAAATGCTAAGTGTTGAATCAGATTTCAACAGCTAAACCAGGCGAAACAATGTTCCTCTTGGATCTTGGAGGGTATTTTGGGCTTTTAGAAAGCCCATTTCTTTTTATTGATTAGATAATATAGCAGCGCTCATGTTGGATTCATCCCAAGGACGTATTTTACGTTGAAAAGTCAACTAAGAGAATAACTAGACTATAGTATATATGAATTATTTAATGGACTTGACGTCAACTGCACTTCTTGCAAAATCAAACCTTTTACCTGCATGCAACGAAAACCACTCAGTGTTTCAATGATAACCAGAGGTCTAAGACATTGTCGATATACTAAGGTCAGGTTGTAGCACATCACACTCCCATCAACATTCATCAACATTCTGGGCTAAAGGTTAGCACTTCTGAACAGTGATAACCAGAGAGAAGTCTAAGACATTGTCGATATACTAGGGTCAGGTTGTAACACATCACACTCCCATCAACATCCTGGGCTAAAGGTTAGCACTTCTGAACAGTGATAACCAGAGAGAAGTCTAAGACATTGTCGATATACTAAGGTCAGGTTGTAACACATCACACTCCCATCAACATCCTGGGCTAAAGGTTAGCACTTCTGATCAGTGATAACAAGTAGTCTCAGCCATTGTCAAATACCTCTGTCAGGTCGTAATATACCACAATCCCACATCCCTCTACCCCTCCGGAATATACTTAGCAATACGTATAAAATAGGGATGATAAAGATATCATTTTAGAGGAAGTGTACCATAATTTTATTGGAGAGAGAGTGAAACCCTATTTAGGAAATAGAACTACGACATATCTATCCAAGATTCCAACCTTGACCTTCCCTTCACTGATAAACCAGATGAGTCGGAACTGAAAGTGCCTCCCGGAGCGAGTTATTGTGAAGTATAGCCTTGGTTACAAAGAGCTTTTGTCACTAAATATGACTTGTGTTTATATACAGTCCAATTAGCTGGGAAAGGGCCTTATTTGACAGCCATGTAATCTACTAGATCTACGTTTACGTATCCATACGTCAAGTCATGTGATATGTAGCTGTCAATTTTTATAGACATCAATACTAACTAAAATAACTTTAATAATATAGTAAAATGTTGTCTCTTTGACCGCAAAAGCTATGTTTGTAATTTTTAAAAGTTTCTTCTAACCATGAATTTTATTACAGTGTATTTATTTATTTATTTTTAGTATTTAAATCTCGTTTCAAACTTTGGTAGAACTATTTTCTGCTTGTTTATCTGCTTTTCTTGGCTTCATTGTAACCATTATGAAATATAAAGTAGAAGGCCTGTAGTTATTTTGGCGATGTATGGTAAAACTAGTGACTACATTCGGGTACTTCAAGGAAGTATCAAGAAGCCCAGCTAATAATTATGTTCAGTTAATTATCGACCTCAAATGGTTTATGCAATCAACAAACACGTATATTATTGGTGTTACCTTGTATGTCAGGGCTCTGCGAGTATACGGATTTTGAGCTTCGAGCCAAGCTCGTGTTCGAGAGCGAAAGTTTTGTAGGTTCGTCAGTTTCTATCGTCCTCTTGATGTACGCACAAATCAATGTTTAGAACGCAATGGTAAGTTTAGGCTTTTTAATTTAGATGATATCAATATTTTCACTTATACATAAATCAATCGGTAATTTAACTAACAGTTTGTAAAATTAATATCAGCTTTCATATTAATAACGGAATAGAGCTCATAACTACGTTTGACCGGTAAACTGAGTCAATAATTTCGTCCATTTTGAATAATTCTCGATTGAAGTTGCATTGCCATAACAAGACATTGAAAATAAAAATAGCGAAATAGATCACTAAATACTTGTATAATCATTATGTTTAGTATTTTTTAAATATATCAATATTTTTAATATAATCATATTTTTCCTTTCTAAAATTATAATTTAAGCTAAATTAAAACTTTAACATTGAGAATACATGTTTATTTTTTTCGAACTTAAGATATTTAAAGCTTGTATTAATACATTTAACTAGAAAGCCAGCCCTAGTTACTATTTAGTTTTAGAATTATGTTGGTTAACCTGTCTAAAATCATTGTTGATAAATAGTGAAATTATATATTTTACCAAACTTTTCACAAAAAAAAGAAAAGGCATTTACTAATTCATATTGTTTAAAAGAAATATTATTTTAGCCATCCTATTTTTCATTTTAATGTATGAACGTAAAATTTTATTATAAGCATTATAAAGTGATATGAAATCAATTTCTTAGTAAGATGATTTATAGTGGTGGTCCATCTAAAGGGCATGAGCAAGCGTGCATAGAGGAATATAATTGGAACAGAAGAAGGGATCATGCGTGATTATTGCATTAAAGACTAATAAGTGTAATATGAAACATTTTACATCTCAGATGGCTTGTGATTCTTTATTCTTATAGGATAATTAGAGTTTCGAATGCCTATTTTGGGGAAATATTATCTCATTAAAATGTCAATTTTATGAATATATACTGATTTTAAGTTTAATTAAAGTGTCCCTGAAGACAGGAGTGTTGAAATCATTTTAATTATTTTTCTCTTATATCTTAATCTTATTTTTTTAATTTTTTATTAGTGTAGTGTACATTTAAAGTGTTATTTATAGTTTAAAAACCAACATTTCTGGTTTTTACTTTCTCTCTATCTTACAGGTAGAGAAAGTATGGTGATCGTCAAAAAAATCGAACTCGAGATTTTGATGAATTTTAACGTTTCATGACTTCCTGAATCCGAAAAAGTGGTTTTTGAATTTCCGTCTGTCTGTCTGTCTGTCTGTCTGTCTGTACCTCCAACTAGAGCCTAAACTATTTTACCGATTGAGCTGAAACTTGATATCTAGGGTTTTCATAGGGTTGCCCCGAGGGGTTTTTGGAATTGGATATCTACCCCTAAAATTAAGGGTAGTTTACTGAAGGGAAAAAAGAGAAAAAGTCGATTTTCTCAAAATCGGCTCTAACGATTTTGATTAAATTTCATTTATGAACATTAATAAATATTCCAAACAAAATGGCTACTCTCAATATTTCGGCAAAATGGCTTTAAGGGCTCCGGTCTGATGCGTAAATTAACATTTTTTATAATAGCTCCGAAACTATTTGAGATATGAAATTACTTAGCATTACAAATATGTATATATATTTATAATACAAATATTTTATTCGAAACATATTTTTATAAAATCAATAATTTTCAATCTATACGCAATTATATATATATTTTTAGCTTTTTGGACATTAAAGCTTAAGTATTGCGATCGTAAAAAAAACTAACCTGAAATGTTGATGGATTTCGACGTCTCATGACCCCCCGAACCCTAAAAAATAGTCTTTGCAATGCCGTCTGTCTGTGTGTCTATTAAAACTTAAAATTAAGGGTAGTTTACTGAAGGGCAAAAAGAGAAAAAGTCGATTTTCTCAAAATCGGCTCTAACGATTTTGATTAAATTTCATTTATGAACATTAATAAATATTCCAAACAAAATGGCTACTCTCAATATTTCGGCAAAATGGCTTTAAGGGCTCCGGTCTGATGCGTAAATTAACATTTTTTATAATAGCTCCGAAACTATTTGAGATATGAAATTACTTAGCATTACAAATATGTATATATATTTATAATACAAATATTTTATTCGAAACATATTTTTATAAAATCAATAATTTTCAATCTATACGCAATTATATATATATTTTTAACTTTTTGGACATTAAAGCTTAAGTATTGCGATCGTAAAAAAAACTAACCTGAAATGTTGATGGATGTCGACGTCTCATGACCCCCCGAACCCTAAAAAATAGTCTTTGCAATGCCGTCTGTCTGTGTGTCTATTAAAACTTAAAATTAAGGGTAGTTTACTGAAGGGCAAAAAGAGAAAAAGTCGATTTTCTCAAAATCGGCTCTAACGATTTTGATTAAATTTCATTTATGAACATTAATAAATATTCCAAACAAAATGGCTACTCTCAATATTTCGGCAAAATGGCTTTAAGGGCTCCGGTCTGATGCGTAAATTAACATTTTTTATAATAGCTCCGAAACTATTTGAGATATGAAATTACTTAGCATTACAAATATGTATATATATTTATAATACAGATATTTTATCCGAAACATATTTTTATAAAATCAATAACTTTCAATCTATACGCAATTATATGAATTTTTTTAACTTTTTGGACATTAAAGTTTAAGTATTGCGACCGTAAAAAAAAACTAACCTGAAATGTTGATGGATGTCGACGTCTCATGACCCCCCGAACCCTAAAAAATAGTCTTTGCAATGCCGTCTGTCTGTGTGTCTATAAAAACTTAAAATTAAGGGTAGTTTACTGAAGGGCGAAAAGAGAAAAATTTGGTTTTCTCAAAATCTGCTCAAACGATTTTGATTAAAATTCGTATCTAGGCGTTGATTAAGATTATAAATAAACTGGCTATTTTCATTTTCCTATGAAAATGATTTTTAGGGTACTTTACAGAAGCGTTAATTTCCGTATCTCCACAACTATTGGAGAAACTAAACAACTTATCATTGCAAAATTGTAGGACTATTAGAAATAAAAAACTTTTATTTGACATATATTTTTATAAAAGCAGCAGTTTCTGAGATATTTGCAAATATATTAATACAATTTTGTGAGCTTTAGTTGTAAACATATACTACTTAAGTCTTAACGCAATAATTCTCCAATGCCATAGAGTAATTAAATATAAGTATCTAAAAAAGTATGTTATTTTTCCTTAAATCTCTTAGGAGAAATGTTTGCATAGCAATGATCTATCTCCATTTTAGACTCAATAGTCAATATTTACATTTTTTATTGGTCAAAATGTATAAATGAATAATTAAATATCAATGCGATGACTTGAAGATCTGCAACACCTTATAAAATGTTAAAATTTTAACCAGAAATCGAAATTTTAATACGAAGTGTTGACCCTTGTGGAAGACATTAAACTGTTTGAAATGCTCTTAGGTGGACAAAGATGCGCCTCTTTTTCATTGATTCTATATCATTGTATATTATTTTAATGTGTGCTCTTATGTGGAGTGGTGATGATACAATGTACATTATTCCGTTCAGAAATCTTACGAGTTTATAGAAAGAGAGAGAAAGTCTGTGCGGTGCGCCGTACCATTTATTTTTAACCTTTTTTCAAAAGGCTAAAAATTATATTTATAAAAATGAAAGATGGTCTTGAATAGGTGTTGTTTTAATATATTTTTAAAATCTCACTTTTAAAAATGTAATATTTACAATTTATATTTGTTTTGACCACTGATATTTTAAATATAATATTTTACGTTCAAAATAAACAAATATATAATCATAACATTTTGAAATTATGAATATACTCGAACTCGGGAACTTTTTGAAATGCTTGACTCAAGCTCGAAGACCCCTACTATATATCAGTGGCGTACCATCAATGGTGCAGGTGTTGCAACTGCACCATAGCTCAGAGATTATTAGGTAAGAGAAAATAATAATTTATTTTTTCTAGATCGTAATATTAAGTCAAAAAATATGTAAGATCAAATTATACAATTATAAGAAATTAATATGTTCACATTATTTCTTAGTTCGCATTTAGTGGTAAGGTTGGTACGATTAGGTTGCGTTTATTTGTATAGCTTTGTGACTATCCGCCTGATGTACTGGCTACTACTAGACACAGTAAACATTGCTTGCGGAAATAATGTCAACTACTTGAAGAACGAGGGGGAGACCAATTATATTCGTCATCAGTCGTTATCTTGACGTTCTAGCGTGTACACTCCTGTCATCTTATCAGGAGGCCAAGTCCGATAGTTTAGGACTTGGAGTAGTTTTGTGTAAAATGTTTTTACTTTAGTTTTTCCTCTTTTGACAAATATTACGGACACCTAATCAACTTTAAGTACAAGTTATGTAAAGTGTTTTTAAAATGGCTTCAAATATAAGCGTCCTAAACCAACTATTCATTATTATGAGTATTAGAACCTAAATTTCTAGATATACTTAAGAATAAAGACAAACGATTAGCTGGTGAAATATACGAAGACAAGAGGATTATGAATGCAGAACATTGTTTTGAAACTGAAGTTACCTTCAACCCAGCTATAATGGAACTACAGAGACGTTTTGAAAGTTTAAATGAGATCGCTGATAACTTTGCCAGACTGCACCCTACTACTCTACAAACAGCAACTGATGAATAATTGAACGAAGTGGCAGAACGTCTGTACAATGAACATCAATCTGATTTAACATCTTCCTTCATTGCTCAACTCCTATCATTCACGGCTAGTTTGAGACCGCAAATAGCTAAAAATTTCCTCAATAAGAGAAGTAGCTGAATTGCTAATTATTCAAAATGACTCACTTCTTTCGGCTTTACTTCACTTTTATTATTTTTTAACCCTGCCCGTAAGTGTGGCGGTATCGGAACAGTCATTCTCGAAACTAAGATTAATAAATAACTATTTACGAAGCACAATGTCTGAAAAAAAGTTGTCGGTACTTGCCATTTTATCAATTGAAAAGCAGAGAGCACGTAGATTAAATATCAAGGATATTATAAAAAATAATTGAAGACATGAAATCTAGAAAGTTAAAATCTAATCTTATCTATTTCTAATAATATTATAGAAGGCGCCATCATTTCGTATGTTGTAAAAATAATTTATTTTATGGGGGCCCATTTACAGACTTTACACTGTTGATGTTACGCCACTGATATATATATCAAAAGATTGGTTTACAGATAAAATAAAGATATCTATGTTTAACTTGATCACAGTAATAACCCTGCCTAGAACAGCACAAGATAATCAGAAACCCCGCCGAGCTTTTTACGTCGAAACAAAACATAAAACTACTCGGGTGACATAATAATTACCTCGCCAATTGTCCCTAGCTAGGTATCTTCGTTGTTGATCAAACTAAACACACTCGTATTTCGTAGGACGACTATAAAAACCATGCGACACACACACACACGGTCTATGAAAGACCAGTTATTCAATTCCAGAGGGAGCTCCATTTTGTCAGCTTGTATCTCCGTAGGGTGCATGGAGGATGATATATACGTTGTTCTTTTCAAAGAAATATTAGCATTTTAGAGTCCCTACGCGTGCGGACGTGTTATTCATTGCGTTAGAGGCACTCAACAAATAAAAAAAACATCATTACAAAAATAAGCGCCTTGTAAAACATTGTTCAAGTTGATCGGTTCCCTTCCTTTCCTATTAAAATTATTTGAAAGAACAAAGGCATAATTTGGTCAAATCTTATTTTAAAATATTATTAAAATGTAAAATTACACCTAGTCACGGGAATTGAATCAGGAACCCTTGTCTTACCATACCACTGATACGAAGTTATGAATATAACTACAAAATATAACAATACTGGAATCACTGGAAATATACTTGAATTTATTTTTGATACTTGAAATACTGGAATATACTTTAATTTTGAATCAGATATTGTAAAAATATTTAGTCTCTGCATTAAGTGAGATATTGGCAGCGGCAGTTTCCATCAATTAATATACCAGGTGTATAATGTTTGTGTGTTTATATATATAATATATATACATGCAGATGTTTTCTTAGACATGAGTTTCATATAAATTAATGAAATTTATTCCTAAGTTAAAGAATCTTTGTTGTGGATAGTGGTATATTCTCATTTTAGGGCTTTTTTATTTGCTTCAATGAAGATGAATATTCTTTTAATAAAATATACTTACTTATGCCAGACCTCAACTTTACTTTATCTCATTTTATGTGTTTGCAATGGGGATGCTTTTGTTCTATTAGTTTAAAAAAAAATAATATAATGAATTATTTTGTTAAAACAAATTAGGAACACTGGAAATTTAATGGGATTTTAAAACTGTCGTTCATGATACATTCTGTATAACATGCTCAAAATATACAAAGTATCACTACATTTACCCTACACCTGTCTACGTTGACAGTGTCTGTCAAGAGTTATTGCTGAGGAAAATTCGACTTGCTAGTATTAATGTGTGAAATTCGAACTCCTTGCGGGTTTTTAAAATGTCGAATAGTGATCTTCCTATGGCTTATACAACATATTATTAATCCAAGAACATCGAAAATAATTATATTGAACTCTATATTTAAATATTAGGAGACTATTAATTTAAATGTTTTCCGGAAAGGGGTTATTGGTTTTCCAAGGAGATATTCCTCGTGCTAGAGCTGTATATGTAAAGTAAGTGTACTGACTTAAATTAAGTTAAATGTAAGTTGAGTGACGATAAATCATTTGTTCGAAAAGTAAATGCTAAATACACCATTTAACCACCATCAAACATAATCAAACTAATAATAATTATTAAAATTAACTTTGATTAAGGATAAAATCGTCACTGGATACACCCTGCAAGTAGATTAAAGTTGAAAATTAAACTTGAACATGGGAATCAAACCCAGGACTTTTGGCATAACACACCCATGCTCTTAACGCTGGGCTTTCCAGGAAATGTCCCCTGCTTTTGGTTATTATTCACCAAAACTACTTACATAATATTATTGCAAATATTTTCACTGATATCTAAACCTTCAAAATATTATTTCGAAATGTCCATGTGTAGCTCAGAGAAATATTGCTATCTTTATGGCGTTGCCGGACTGACTGAAGTTAGTGCCTGACCTAGAGAAATATTGCTATATTTATGGCGTTGCCGGACTAACTGATGTTAGCGCCTGACCTAGAGAAATATTGCTATCTTTATGGCGTTACCGGACTGACTGAGTTAGCGCCTGACCTAGAGATATATTGCTATCTTTATGGCGTTACCGGACTGACTGATGTTAGCACCTGACCTAGAGAAATATTGCTATCTTTATGGCATTGCCGGACTGACTGATGTTAGCGCCTGACCTAGAGAAATATTGCTATCTTTATGGTGTTGCCGGACTGACTGAAGTTAGTGCCTGACCTAGAGAAATATTGCTATATTTATGGCGTTGCCGGACTGACTGA
>CABFWB010003289.1:39271-59445 GCA_902151455.1 Timema bartmani
GACCTAACCGTCATGGTCAGCAGTATCTTCTACAGGTGCTGGAGCAGAGTTTCCTTCTTCGAAGATATCCAAGTAATGAACTACAATCTGTGAACCTCGGAGTCCCCCGTTTTATACTCTTTTCTTGACTAGCAAATTGGGCAAGGTAAACAAGGAAATAGGGAGGAAGGGGGAGGGGGAGAAAGAGTTGCCAAGGAAGTCCGTTAGGGGCGTAGTGGTCATCGATCGCGACGAACTAACGACCGTCTGGTTTTTATTCAATGTTGAGGTCAAGAGGTTGGACATGCGTTGAAACTGCCACGCCTTTGCTTCCGCCATGCTAGCAGAACAGTTGGTGAAAGCATGGTGATCGTATCCGGGAACATCCACGTAATGTAAGTAGAATCCAAACGATATTATTGCTGAATATATCAGTTTTAATTGTCTTCTTCTGATTCCCTTATTGTAGTTTAACATTTTGTGCGGATTACAGTTTGTAGATGTCATTTTGATTTAGGAGACATGCTACACTTTGGTGAAAAGATCGACCACAACGTTGTTGGCTTCACGCATTAGGTCATCCAGGATAACCAGCTGTGGAGCGTCATTACATTAACCATCCATTTCCGGCAAGCCCTTACAGATTTGGCCCGTCGTGTTCGAATCCCAGTTTCCATAAAGCATAATACCACGTGATTTTTTTATCAAATTTAACGTTACACAGTGAGTTCAAGTGACGAATAAATTCGGTTACAAAATGTGACTTTCCACAGCTATAAGGCCGCTGATAATGGCCGAAAATGGATGTTTCAACTTGTCCATAATGTTTGAGACTGATCTTATAAGCTAAATGAACTAGTATTTATAGGATAGTAGGGATGGGTGTAGACGTTAAAACACACACATACCATATTTTATAATATTTATTTACACAAATAAAAATTTTAGAATAAAGTTCACACCATGAAAAGAATACTTGAAATATTTAATTACAAAAAAATTATAGTTATATAATATATCTTACACCTTGAAGTATATTATATATGTTTAGGTGTAGATGAAATAATAATCAATTTTTTGAGTTCTTAGTGGGCATAGTGGCCTCGGTACTAAATATCTAATCTAATTTACAAAGTCCAGTTTAAAGAGTAGTTGATTATATAAATACACTGACAGACGGTTTCAATTTAAAATACATACAAGAAAATAAATAAAATTAACTAGAATTAAAATAGGTACAAAAATATATATAATTATATACAAACAACTAATTTTATTTGGCTAGAAATAATCAGGTAGGTGAAGGATTGTGCTGGTGGATAAAAAATATAAAAAGTAGCCAAGGTGCAAAAAATCCGTAAAAAAATCCGTATTTTCATGTAGGGAAAAAATAAAAAAAACTCTAATTTTGAAAATTTGTATGCATGTGGAACTGTCTAGAATGGAAGCAAAAAGGATGATTACTCAGCCCGTCTAAATAATCACCTTTTAGTAGTGGCGAGCGTGTTTATAAGGACTCATACACCCAAACGGCAACGTATTAAAATCATCAGCTATCCGTCGTTTGGTGTACACTGGCCAGTAAACTTTATTCTGTGAACTGGTACATATAGTCGCAAGACCTTTTCTTACAATTTTGTGCAGTATCTGTATGTATTTATCCACAGCCTGTTCGGTGACCATCGCTTTCAAAACGTCAAAATTAACGTGGTTCCGGTTGCCATAGTTTATGGTTTGCACACCGTTTTTTTGGCAGGATCGCCACCAACACAAGCTCGGTACGCGTAATTCTTGGAGCCACCAAATACAAAGGCGCTAATATAGCTTCCCGGACCGTAATCTTGAAGTTCGTCATTGAGATCATCTAAAAAGTCTTCGGTCGGTGGATTCTAATCGCCGGGGCGTTCCATGAATAGAACACTATCTGTATCATGATAGAAAACGTGGTCCCCCAATATTTCAAGGTTGTTGTATAAGTGTAACCTAGCCATAGCAGTCGTGTAGCATGCTACCACCCCACTCATGTTAGGGTTAGGGTGCAACGCGTCACGCGAATCCTTATAATTGAGGAACATAACCTCATCATTAACATCAATGAAGCTGTCCACGATGATGTACGGATCCGTCAGGTATTTGTGGATGCCCTGATAGTCGTTGACATCGGCTACGTGTGGTAAATCGGGTCTTTGGCCAAACTTGCCCCATAGTGAATTTAAAAATAGTTTAGCCAGTGTGCGGAGACCAGGGCTTTTACAAACAGAATCGAAATCAAGTTTTACACCTTCCCTTTTTTCATCATTTTGAATATAAGCTAACTGGTTTAGTATAACTTTGGGAATTATTATTAAAATTCTAAAAGAATTTCTTCGCGTTATATAATATATTAAATATTTATCTGTCACTAAGCTTCTCTTCTCCTTACCTCTCTTTTCCTCTCTTCTCTTTTCTCCTCTCTTTTCCTATCTTCTCCTCTTTTCTACTCTCTTTTCCTCTGTTCTTTTCTCCTCTATTTTCTTATTCTCTTTTCACCTATATTTTCCTCTATTCTCCTCTTTTATCTTCTTTTCTCCTCTCTTATTTTCCTCTCCTCTTCTCGCCTCTTCTCCTCTCTTTTCCTCTCTTCTCTTTTCTCTTCTCTCTCCTCTCTTATCTTCTATTTTCCTCTTTTTTGACCACTCTTCTCCTATTTTCGACTCTTCTCCTCTCTTTTTCTCCTCTCTTTTCCTCTCCTCTCGCCTCCACTCTTCTCCTCTTTTCTCCTCTCTTTTACTCCTCTCTTCTCTCTTCTCCTCTCTCCTTTCTTCTATTCTCTTCTCCTTTCCTCTTCCTACCAACACGTGACCTTGGAAGAAAGGTTGAGTGGAAGATTGTGACTCAATTTTAGATTTCACACCATCATTATCAAAACCTGTTTCTAAAATGGAAATTCAAACGTAATTACCTAGTGATCTGGCACACATATTATTTGTAAATCACACGAAATCGACACATTTTAGCACCGCGTCTTACTACCCGTTCAGGTTATACGCTTAAGTGCTTATTACGCTAATGAATTATGAATTGGGAGGTTTGAATTTAGAGGAAGTGAACCCACTTTTGCGTAGGGGGAGAGTGAGAAACTACCCCCAATTCACCTAACTGAGCTTCGAGCTCCCCGTCCTCGGCGGTCTAGCTCAACACGGATCGTGTGTCCCTTTAAGTTATTCAACAAACTTTTCCTAGTAAACAAAAACATATTTATTCCTAAACGTATTATTAATTTGGTTTGCAATACTCTTAAATGGTTCAACAAGCACCAGGTTCATTAAAAGTCATGAAAAATTACTCGTGGAGTCACAGTTCAAACATATATAGACCATAAAGATGAGTGAATTTCAGTGGGGTGGGGGAAAGGAGCCACCATTCGTCCACAAATTGGCTTTAAATATATTAATTTACTCGGATTCCTTATTAAACGCGTTATTTGAATAATAATTTACATTTGATGCCCGAGATCAATCGCTAGTGAGTCTTCTTACAGAAACAAATGTCTTAGGTTCAATTGTCAGAAGTTGCAAACAGGGAATTTATCATATTTAAATTATATTTTTTCACCACGCCAAGTGGGGTGGTTTCTAGACCATGGATTTCAGATCAGTGCCACTAGGATTACTCTAGAATAATTAATTACGAGCCACAGGTCTAAGACAGCACNCGGTAATAACATAATTACTTTTATTTTGAAACATTGAAAATTACTCTAAGGGGTAAGAAAAATGAAGGAATACCGCATATGCGTGGAGAGAGAGACTGGGAAACACCTTACCGGAACTAGAAATCCGATCTCCCGGTAAAACACCATGACGGGGAGATAATATCGGGTTTCGAACCCCTGTCATGTGTACCTACCGTCATAAACATACTAGCTGTTATGCATTGTGGGCTGACGATTTAGACAATGAGAATATCCATTCTACCGCCACGAAAATTCTGTACACTTCAGTTCTACCACCTAGTATTTTCTTATAACTTTTAGGAGTGTTCGTTGGGCGGGAGTTTGGATCTCGGCTAATTAGTAATCACGTATACTCTCGAAATATATCGGACAGCCAGTGACGTAGTACGGTTCAAGGAGTAAAAAAATTGTGGTCATATCTCTGTCAAGCGTGAGCAGTTTTCCATTGAGGGCTTACCACTCTCCTTTTCACTCAAATGTGGGTAAAATAAATTCCTCATATAACAGCGACTAACCGGTGCACAAGATATAAATGACTGTAAGCCCGTCTCTTTTCTTCAATTGGTGTACTAGCTATGCACAAAATCCAGTCCTCGCTAATTTATTACTATGAAGGTTTAAACCAGCATTTTCAGCCATATTTGGAATCGAACCCTGGACCTTTGGCTTAGTGGACAGACATGCTAACGCCTGATCTAAGGTTTTTGGCTGAACATATTCATATTTATGAAATTATTTGATCTATCACTCTACTACCGGGAATAAACGGGTAAGCCCCTGGGACTGCTACCTTTCTCTTTTGAACCATCCTCCTTTTTGTCACATAATTTAACAACCAATAGATTATTGCCTTGAGGGGATTTAATTGACTCCTCCATCAGCGTGACCAACAGTGCAGGGGCGGCTCGTTCCTAAGGCGCGAAGGCGCGCGCCCCCCATCCCCACGAATCCCCAGTTCCTTTTAACGTTATTATTCGCACTCTCACGACAATTTTATCTTGCCATAATAGTTTCAAGAAAAATATGTTTTTGGTTTAAGTAATAGCACGCAATGTTTTTAAAATGGCATGTGGTCGGGCGCGAGGTGGTCAGCGCCTGACATTGTGAAACCAAACCTTCCCACCCCTTCACCTCTTGTCTTCAAATGGCATGCAGTCAGGCGCGCGACGGTCAGCGCCATGCATTGTGAAACCAAACCTTCCCTCCCCTTAACCCATTGTCCCCACCCTGCTATAGCTAGCTAGCTAGCTAGCATTGCTTATTCTTCTTTTGAAGGCGCACTCCCTTACGCGCCCTAAGGTTGAAAGCTTGTGAAATGTGTATAGCGTGAACCAGCAATAGTTGTTGTCAGTCATCCTGCGTGCTCCTGCATCTTGAGGCTGTGTGTGGCGTGTGTGTTTATAATAATATTATGTAGGGTTATTTTAGGATAATGTTTATTTGAGTTATATGTTTTAATATTTTTTGTAACTAGGCTTAATATGAATAGTTCAATTCAGGCGCTTAAGACAACGAATATTGCAAGATTAACTCTTGATCAAAAAAGAGAATTGAAATCATTAGGTAGGGCATGTCCTGAATTTTGTATGGAACAAAGTGTGTTTGCCTACTAAGCAAGAGGTCCTGAGTTAGATTCCCAGAATGGATGAAAATTTAACATTGGTGAAATGTTAGTTTAACCTTTCATAGTGATTCATTAACGCCCGGGGAATGGGTGTTTTTTATGTTCTAGATTTAAGTTAGATTGTAAGTTGTGTACTGATATAATCAGTCGGTGCATAAAGTGCACGTTAAATACCTCAAATAAATTTAAATGGAAAAAATATACTTTTAAATAATATTCATTTGTGACTTTATATTTTATAAAAAGCAAGTGCCCATTGAATGTAGATGTCTATCATGTTATTGCTTTGGATGCAAATAAGTTAATGCACTAATAAATATTAATTTAACATGATAAAAACTCACGTCAGAGGCCGAATAGTATAAGGCGTCACTCTCGATTTAGACCGGTATGCTCATGATGGGGGAGATTGAGGTTCGAATCCCACTTGGATTTTGAAGGGGTTTTTTCCCCGTATGATTTGCTACTCTCCTTCCAAGCAAATGCTGGTAGATTACCTCTAAAATGCGTCCTTTCTCATTTCTACCCCATTTAAATAGTCTAATTATCACATTTATACGTATAACCTGAGCGGTTAGTAAGACTCTGTGCTAGAAAATAAAATAAAAACATGGTTTCCTAACACTCACATGCTTACACTAATTGAGTGGGGTGAGGAAGGTAGAATTTAGAATATCTGTAGCCGCACCCGCATGGAGGGATGGTGAAAAATCACTTAAGAAAATACACATCCAGTGCCTGTTAGAATCTCGTCCGGCTCAACTGTGAGTGGAGGTTCAATTAGTGATGTATCATTGTGGTTATTCTCATCCCCTATACACGCTAATGTAAGTGCACTTCCATTAATCTACGCTTTTTATCCCAACCCTAAATAAATTAAACCAATAAATAACTTGTATCTGGTATCATTCGCCCTCGAGCTCTTATGGAAATACTTCAAATTGCAAAAATAGACAACAAATTGCCAAGTTTCACTGAGTTACTCTCAAAAAGGAATGGATGTTGGCGGGAAGGTTGGGGATCGAATCCCGCTCTGGTGAACTGAGGGTAGTTTTACCTAAGTGGTTTCATTATTTCTCTCTCTCTTTCTCTCCACGTAAATACGGGCACATTTCCTTTAAATTGTTAAGATAACTTACGCGGTTCAAAACGTATACTTTCCCCAAAATAGAATTTTTTTAGCAAATTTAGTGTAATCTGCAGCCATCGCTTAAACGAGCCACAAGTAATATATATATATACATATATATATATATACATATATATATATGTTTTCATTTTTCTCAGAGAGCCATTGATTAGACAGAGTTCTTTCCCATCAAGGATTATGAAGATATTTTTGTTTATAAATATACTCATGAACATCTTTCCAATTGTATAAACGAACCAGATTGTTGGGTGCCATATCCCCAGACAAATTTGATGCCTACTTGTAAAAGAATGTATAAATATATATATATATAAATATCTGTGAAGAGAGGATTGAGAATGGTATTTGTCTGTTAATAGAGTTTTGATTTAATCTCTTTCGAGTGTCTCGCGTCATTGGTCAAGACGTCTAAGAAGTCACCTGCAACCGGTCACTTTATGTGAGAGGTGGATTACTCTATTGGTTTTAAGAAGGCTATTTATTTTACTATAACTAATGTTATTTCGGTGGCGTGGCTATCTACCGTCTAGTTTCATGTTGAAATAGACTGCTAAGGACTGGGAGAGATCAAGGTTCGTATCCTAGTTGGGTGTACTGATGCATGTTTTCTCACTCATCTTCCAGGCAAATTTGGGTACATTTCTTCTAGGGGGAAGCTCGAGATTCTAATCTCGGTCGGATGAATTGAGGGGTGGTTTGCCTTCATATTTTAAAGATGGAAATGATACATTTCAACCAAATTTTGTTAACAGTAGTTATAATATGGTACAAGAGTGATTTTAAAATCCATATCAAATAAATATGGAGATTTAGTTTATTTGCCAAAGCGTGCTAAAGTGTGCCATAGAATTTTGGAACCTCGATTATTGGTTATCTGTTTGAAGTTTATTGTCAAAAATAGCTACATAAATATCAGTGAGTAGGCCTAAACATTTAATCAATTGTATTAAAATACAATACTATGAATCATGTTATTGAGTATTTCGAAAGTAACGTAATTTGGCAATATCAAATTTCTCAACCAAGTTTAAAAGTCTAAATGGAAAATATTTAAGGAATTGCCCCTGGATTTAAAATGAGTCAGTCTTGGTGTATTCTCGCAAGCAGCCGTTTTTATTTTAATAAAAATCGGTCTTAGATATATTGTCATATCCTAAATATTTTAATAATTGTTTCAAAATTCTTTACCAAGGGTAAAATT
This sequence comes from Timema bartmani, assembly GCA_902151455.1. Taxonomy (NCBI): domain Eukaryota; kingdom Metazoa; phylum Arthropoda; class Insecta; order Phasmatodea; family Timematidae; genus Timema; species Timema bartmani. The sequence continues at coordinate 46,941 of CABFWB010003289.1, forward strand.
AAAACATTTAACCATCCTGACGACTTATTGGAGCTAGGAACATAACGATTTCTTAGCATTTTATTTATCTGTTATAACGTTATTATGTTTACCATAATACATGTAAATAGCCACAGGAGTAGTTAATGAATGCGATATACGCCTATTACACCCCAATGTATCAATTCAGACAGATAAATCACATGAAAAACAAAACAAATAAACAATAATAGCTGCCGAGAACGTGGCTGTTGAGAAGGCCTTTGTCGTGGTGTTGCCAAACTTCAGTATCCCGGCCTCTTACTAAAGACTGCCGCGGTTATACGCTTATGTACTAATTATGCTAATTGTTTCAGAGATGAAGAAGGTCAAAATCCGAGAAAGTGTACCCGCATTTAGCTGAAGGGAAAGTGTAAAGCCATTTTGTTAAAGCTACCCTCAGTAAACCCCACCGAGATTCGAACCCTGGTCACCTAAGACATCACCTAAGACCATGAGACCACCAAAGCAGTTCAAAGATACTTCTCATGATGACCTGAATATAGGTTTTTTCTGCATAAGTCTTTTTGCGTTATTGAAATACGAACTTATGAAAATTACCGTTAGGATGATTTTTTTTATGGAAGCGGTGTCTGTAGTTCCTTTAAAAATTCTATACAAACGAAAGCTTCTAAAAGTCTGCATTCGCTTCTTAAATTAAGATGGAAAACCAGAGCAGACCAGACGAAAACTTAACTCTCTGTTTGTTTAAAGCAATATTTCATTTATTTTGGCCAAACAAAGTTTTGCCATAAAAACTGCAAAAATACTGGCCTTTTCTCGCGTTTTCTTCCATTCCACCTTAGCGCTTAAAAGAAAGAATGAATTAATAACAAATTGTTTTCTGCCAAAAGTGACAACATCTCAACACATGGTCTAGTATATCATATGGTTTGGTGAATGGATACATGAGAGTAATTCTGGTAGCTTTTACTATCTGTCAGCTACCTACGCTGTAGATAGGGTTCAGGTGTTAACCGTCGTGTGAGACGAACTCTTAATAAAACAGAATACTTCCGTTCCACCTCGTTCTATGACTATCGAGATGCGGATGTTTTGCGAGCGAGTCTGATGTAATTCTATTTCTATTGGTTGTTGGTTCAGGCTATAATATGGAAAGGGAGGCTGGACGTCTTTGTATGCATGATAGGTTGTGTTGAAACAAGGGAATGCTTTTAGTTCCTCTGGAGGCTCTTGAAGGGTGGGCGTTATATAGGAGGGCGGTAGTCCCATCTCAGTAGCCAACACTTCAACTTTGTCCTCTACGACTCCAGAAGACGATGTTGTCGTACTTGGTTCATTAGAGAAACTTGAAGTCCAGAAGCAGTAAGAAAAAAACAGTATGCGGGCATAACTTAGCACCACTACCACTGGAACACCCCTTGCTAAGCTTTGTGTGTGTGTGTGTGTGTGTGTGTGTGTGTGTAATATATAATTAACAAAATAATATTGTACAGTCATCACAAGGCCTATTTCAGACTGATCTTTATTACTCTTCTATAATAGAGTGTTTTAAAATAGTCATAATTTAATTCATTAAAACATCAGAGTTTGTTTGAATTAAAGGTTTTCTTATTAATAAGCTACATTTATTATCCTCTCTCCTACATAACTACAAAATAATATATTAGGAACTATTTTTTAACACCACGTCTTACTACTTGTTTAGGTTATACGCCTATGTACTAATTACACTATTACGCTAGGGATTAAGGTTGAATTTTGAGGAAGTACACCCACATTCGCGTAGAGGGGAAATGGAAAACAATTTTTTAAAAAAACCACCCTCAATACACTTGACCGGGATTCGGACCCCGATCTCCCTGTCCTCAGCAGTCTAATCTAACATGAGCGTGACGCCTTAGACCATGCGGCCACCGAAGCGGGTATTAGGAACTCGTTGGAATCATGTGTGTATATTAAGAAATATTGAGCTATGCAATTAAAGGATTAGATTAATCAAGAATGTTCAATGTTGCTGGTTGCGAGCATTATAATTAAACCATTGCATAGTTATTGTTCTTAAAATTCGCCCCCCTCCCTCTCAGAAAGAGATTGGGGTGGGGTAAGATATCAGTGTGGGGGAAATGTCCCCTAGTTCCAGTGCCTATGCTTGTAACTAATTAACGATAGCACGTGGTAACAGCTTTCATCTTAGTTTTGTGAAGAGTTTTGTCTCCCAACAAAAATATAAGACTAATGGATGTTTTGAAACAATCTGGGGTGTATTTTAAGCTATGGATACATCTTATAATTAAATACATGTGATTAAAACTAATTCTTTCAAACTATTTTGTAAACAACGATATTTATGTTTGCTTTTGTTCAAAATATAGAGAAATAACTATTCAATTTGGCTAATATAATACAATATATATTTCTTTTGCGCAAATTTATGTACTTAAATGTCTATGGAAAGTGAAAACTAGAAGCTGAACTACTACCAAATTCCTAAAAAAGTTTCCATTATAGTTATCTGTTTTGCTAAAAGGTGCCATGATGGTTGATCGTTCCCATGGATGAAAGTTGAATTATTGTATGGAGCATTAATCCTATTGAGAACTGGCAAGGCTGGAATATTTTTCACTCTATCTTTGAGTTTATCTCCTCAGTCAAGCGGTAAACTAATCTTCAGGTATTTTTTTACTATATTTACTCTATAACTAAGTAGGCTATGTATAGGTCACAATCTCAGAGGACATTGAAACCTATAAATAAATACTACAATAGAATGATACGAGGATTTTTCGATTTCGACATTCTTGGATCCTTCTTGGATTGGATTGAATAGAAAGAGATTTTTACCAGGCAGATCATCTGGAACCGAAAACCTCTTAGAAGCTATGTGTTTGGAGAAACATTTTTAATAAATAGTAAAAATAAGAGCCTTAATAAATATTTAGGTTAAGCTATAGATACATAAATTAATTTTTCACTTAAGACTTTAGTAGCATTTAAAACAAAATAGTGGCTGCACACTAGTCTATTGTGTAACCTAATATTTACATTTTAACGAGTCTTTAAAACCAAAACTTTTTTTAATCTCCACGTCTTACATGGTTCAGGCTATACGTATATTTGATAATTGCTCTAATGTGGTAGGGATGAGGACGGAAACATTGTAGATATAATCTACCCGCATTTGCTTGGAAGAAGATTGGGGAGGCCCTTTAGGGAAAACCACCCTCAGAACCATCCGGGATTCAAACCTGGATCTCCTCGTTATCAACATGCCAGTCTAATATTAATCTAACATATTGAATTATGAGAGTCATGTATTATATATTCGGTTCAAACAGTGCTGTCTTCAACAGCACAAAAGATGCACTTAAGTACAAGCCAAGACGATTTATAGCCGTTGAATTCCAAACGTACTGTGTGACATGACATGACTGTCAAAATTTTATTGACTCCAAAAAATCATACCTCGTTGGGAAAAGTTTTATACGAGGTCTAATTTTTTTCACGTCGGCGTACCACTTAAATTGTGTTCGCGTGCCATAGGTTTGTCCTCCCTGGCCTATCCTGACATCACGATTCACGAGCCCTCACAGGTAAAACCATCACACTCGTACAACAATAGCGTGATTAGTACAAGTAAGAATAACCGGATTGGTAGTGAAATTTGGGGGAGTAAAACTAATTTTAAAAAAAAATCTCCCCTCTTTTGGTGCCTCTGCTGGTAGTTCTTTTACAAGCCAAGTGTCAAGCCTATTTTTACGTTTTTTAAGGCTTGGAATTTTTATATAATTATTTAGCTAAAACTAATATCCACTTGCGCCGACTCCATGGGGCTGGGGGTGCCTGAGCCCCTCAATATTTTAATGCATCTGAATCCCAAACGACGCAACGATATCCATGCTTAGCCGCCAAACGGAAGAGAGTAACCATAACCTCAATGTGTGACATACGGAACTTTTCTTGGAAGACAGCGCTGTTTGAGACCTCCTGCCTGAAGTCAACAAATGCATGAAACTCCTTCGCACTGTTCCAGTGACGACCGCTACAGCTGAATCAGCGCTAGCAGTACTTAAAGCACATCAGGCTTTGCTGGACAACTTGGATCTTAGACTACTTGTAAATGAGTTCTTCAAAAGCATCCCAGTGTGTAGAACAATCTTTGCCGTGTTCTGAAGTCATTTTGATAGAAATTTGTTGAGTTTTCTTTGATATTTTCTTTGATTATTTAAATAGAGAGTGTTAAATTTAAATTTCCTTGCTTATTTTATTTTAACATTATATTCAATAAAACTGTTAAGCTACTCTAGTGTGTTTTCATTGTTTCAAATTATTTCACACATTTCCTACATCTGAGAAGAAAAAAGCTTGGTTTGTAATAGGATATACCCAAGCACATCTTTCTTGTATCAAGCTGTTTAAACTAATACATTTTAATTGAAATAAATGGTGCGGGCTTTCTCACACCAGTTGTTTAAAATTGTAGATATTTACTCAAAACTCTTAATATATATGAAACGAAATAATATACACTAGCAAACCCGGGCAAAAATTGCGTTATACTTACGTTAAAAAAATTTTGACTACTGGTTTTAAATTTTATAATTTTATTTTTAAAAGATTAAAGTTCTCATTTGTATATTTGGAACAAAAAAAATATCGTTATTGGATCTACAAGGGTCAACACTTCGTATTAAAATTATGAATTCTGGTTAAGATTTTCGACATTTTATTAGAGGTTGCAAATCTTATGGTTATCGCATTGCTTTTAAAATCCTCATTTATAAATTTAGACCAATAAAAAAGGTATATATGGACTATTGAGTCTAAAATGTTAGAGATAGATCATTACTGAACAAACATTTCCTAAAGATATAATTCAAATAAAGTTTTTTTTAATTTTTTATAGAACTACAATATTGCAATGATAAGCTACTCGTATTTAGTGTCTCAAATAGTTGCGGAGATAAGGAAATTTCCGCTTCTGTAAAGTGTCCTAAAAGTCTTTTTCAAGGGAAATTTAAATTAGCCATTTTATTTATAGTCTTAATCAACGCCTAGATACGAATTTTAATAAGAATCGTTAGAGCTGATTTTGGAAAAGAAAAAGAAAAATCTCTTTTCGCCCTTTACTAAACTGCTCTTAATTTTAGGGGTTAAACAGACACACAGACATACAGCTTTGCAAAAACCATTGTTTAGGGTTCGGGGGTCATGAAACGTTGACATTCATCAACATCTCGGGTTGGGTTTTTTTAAGGTCGCAATACTTTACCTTTAATGTTCTATAAGTTAAAATATATATATATATATGTATTTGCGTATAGCTTGAAAATTATTGGTTTTATAAAAATATGTTTAAAATAAATTATTTTATTATAAATACACCTACATATTTGCAATGATAAGTAGTTTCATATCTCAAAAAATATGAGAATTTGCGCATCAGACCAGAACCCTTGAAGTCATTTTGACGAAAAATTAAGAGTAACCATTTTGTTTGTAATATTGATCAATGATTAGGAATGAAATTTAATCAAATTCGTCTTGTCCGATTTTGATAAAATCGATTTTTTTTTCTCTATTTGCCCTTAAGTAAACTACCTTAAAATTTAGGGTTAGCTATCAAATTCTCAAAATCCCAGGGGGCAGCCCTATGAAAACCCTAGTTATCAAGTCTTAGCCCAATCAGAAAAATAATTTAGTCTTCACTCCAAGGTATAGACAGATAGATAGACAGACAGGTGGAAATCCAAAAACCACCTTTCCAGAACGGGGGGGGGTTCAATTTTTTTTGACGATCACAATACTTTTTTTATTTGTGAGGTAGCGAGGAAAAAAAATGTAAGTCCTAAATAGGCCTAAAGCTCAAGTTTTGAGGCCTTACTTTTTTTTCCGGGGGAGGACTCATGGACCCCCCCCCCCTTCACACCTACCGGGGGTATCCCATACCCTCCAAACTCCAGCCCCCACAATAATGTTCACAAGTCGGCGCCCCTGCTAATATTAATTACATTAGCAACAACCAACAAGCCACTAATATCATAATACTGAATACTTTCTCCCAAACCACAGACCGACAAGACACACAACCTTTCACTACACTCAACACTGTACTAACTAATAATGCAGTGCTGTTCTAATTTTGTAAATGGTTTTAAAATGTTCATAGTTACAAAATAGTGCTTTTCTTAGGTGCATTGAAAGAAAGGATGGGGTAAATCCAGGCACTCAGCCTATATAGGCTCCCGACCTCATTTCTGACAATTGCCCTTTTATTTAAGCTGCTCTTTCAGCTTGCTGATTCCTAAAGTAAGATCTTACCATTATTATTTTTATTATTATTACAATTATTATTGTTAGCACCACGTCTTACTACCCGTTCGGGTTATACGCACTTACGCTAATGTGTAATGTAGGGTGATTGTGAGATGAAATGGAGGACCTACAGTTTAACGTGGGATCCGAACCACGGTGGAGGCCTGGCACTCAACACATTCACAAGTTGTGATTAATACACGTCTTGTCAGAGGTGAAGGAAGGGTTTGGCAATCATTTAAATGTGTGCCGGGACCGAGGATTGAACCCCGTACCCTCAACATAGAGGTCTGACACCTTACCCCTGGACCACCAGGTTACCTGATCTTACATTTGATAGCAAACATGTTTGCCTACTTTTATCTGACTCCACAACTCGATTCATACCAAGAAACGACCTTTGTTTTCCAATACCTCTTTGAATGTAGGCCCAAAAAAAAGTATTGGAAATGTTGACAGAGCTAAATTAAGTCTTACAAAGTTGCATCTTGAAGGTGAATTTTAAAATAATAATTAACTAGTATTTGGTTGAAGGCATTTAAATTAAACTGTAGTAAAAGTATCAAAAAAACCATACCTTGTTAATTTTTTTGTATGTATAAGTGAACCCTCCCTTTAGGGTGGTCCAACAAATTCCAGGGTGTCCGGAGCCCCCCAGAAACCCTTGCTTTTAAAGCCCTTACTTCCCCAACAGATGGTGGACGCTCGGTTGATATGGCTCAGTTGTGGACTGACTTCATGAATCTTTTTGGTTTTATTGTAACAAAGGGCAGAGATTTAAATTATGGCAGTCTTAGGGGGTGCGGGTGGTCTAATGCCCACTTGAACCCCTTTGGGTGCGCCCCTGCTAAAACTAAGCTCTCCAGGAACCATCCTGTTTTCAGAGTCATCCTTCACTCAGAGTTTCAAGGCAGAGTCTGTGATGGACGTGTGGATTCTACTAATTTAATTGAACTGAATAAATAACTACAGAGGTCGAATGGTTGTTGACGACACTCTCGCGATAGATTGCACTGCTCAGGACGTCGAGACCGGTATTTTAGTCCTGGTCGTATGTACTGAGAGTGGCTTTCTATTCTCACGTCACGAAAATTCGGGTACACTCTTTTAAATTTAACCTTACGCATCACTATTTATTATTTATTTAGAACCGCGTCTTATTAACCATTCGGGTTATACGCTTAAGTACTAATTACGCGAATGGGGTAGGAATTGGGAAGGTTGAATTTAGAGAAAGTGAAGCCGTATTTGCATGGAGGGAGAGTGGAAAATCATGTAGGAAAAACCACCCCAGTTCAACCAACCGAGATTCGAACCTCGATCGCCCCGTCCTCAGCTGTCTAGCTCAACACGAAACTAGCGCGTTAGCTAACTACGCCACCAAGGCGTAATTAATACACGCGATGCTGGAGTAGAGTTGAGATTGTGATCCCAGCAGACAGCTATATCCGTGCCAACGTAGCATTTCACCTATAGCAGTGTACTACACACTTAACCTAAAACTTGTTTGGGGGACAGCGGGCCCAGAGTTATAGTTGAGACCCTCGAGCTCTGCCAAGGCCCCCCTCTCTTCCCTCGAGTGGTCCACGTGACAGTTGGACCATGAGGCTCCAGGGAGAGGACGGAGGATGCAATCTGGACCCGCGACGTGACGTGGCCCTAGGGCTATTCAGCTCCAACACATCTCGTCGGAACGGGGCGGAATGTGGAGGAGAGCTATAGGGGGACCGACATAGGAATAAACTTATCCGGCTGTTCAGAAGGTCATTATGTCCTAATTACATGTATTCATAAGCCTAGTGATATAGATTCCCCTTATAGAGTAGATCTTATAGTGATAGAGACACATTAAGAGCCTTATACTTTCATAATAACGTCATAATTTCATGTATTCATAGGACAAGAGTGTGGTCATTTTCGAAGGATATTGATAGAATTGATAAACGAGTTAAGTTAACCCAGGGTTACAGACAAGCTGTACACCAAACCCACAACCTCCAGGTTAAAATGGCAGCGCCCGTAAGAGAGCTTGAGTCCTTCACCACGGGTATCACTAGGTGCCATCAAGGGACATTCTAAACAAGGTTACACGAGGGAGATTTCACATATATCATCTGGAGTCATCGGCTGGCTTCCGCAAAGCTAGGTTCAGGTAGTGACCCAACCACCTCTTCACACAATCCTACCTCACAAAGAGCTTACTCAGACTGCACATTACGATTACAATGGTCCCTCTGTGACGAACATGTTAAAAGTGAGTCGTTTAACTGCACATTTGTAAGTGGTTTTATCACTGAGTATTGACGCTAGTGAATCTAAGTGATGATGGACTTAACCTGGCTCAAGGAGCGCTGAAAGAACCCCGGTGTTGACTCAACCTGTCTCAAGGATCACTGAAAGAAACCCAGGTTGACTCAACCTGGCNGGCTCAAGGAGCGCTGAAAGAAACCCAGGATGACTCAACCTGGCTCAAGGAGCGCTGAAAGAACCAAAGTGTTGACTCAAACTGACTCAAGGAGCGCTGAAAGAGCCCCAGTATTGACTCAACCTGGCTCAAGGAGTGCTGAAAGAACCCCAGTGTTGACTCAACATGGCTCAAGGAGCGCTGAAAGAACCCCAGTGTTGACTCAACCTGGCTCAAGGAGCGCTGTAAGAACCCCAGTGTTGACTCAACCTGACTCAAGGAGCTCTGAAAGAACCCCGGTGTTGACTCAACCTGGCTCAAGGAGTGCTGAAAAGAACCACAGTGTTGAATCAACCTGGACCAAGGAGTGCTGAAAGAACCCCAGTGTTGACTCAACCTGACTCAAGGAGTGCTGAAAGAACCCCAGTGTTGACTCAACCTGACTCAAGAAGCGCTGTAAGAACCCCAGTGTTGAATCAACCTGACGGTGTTGACTCAACCTGGCTCAAGGAGTGCTGAAAAGAACCTCAGTGTTGAATCAACCTGGATCAAGGAGTGCTGAAAAGAACCTCAGTGTTGAATCAACCTGGCTCAAAAAGCACTGAAAGAATCTCAGTGTTGACTCAACCTGTCTCAAGGAGCGCTGAATGAGCCCCAGTGTTGATTCAACCTGTCTCAAGGAGCGCTGAAAGAGCCCCAGTGTAGACTCAACCTGTCTCAAGGAGCGCTGAAAGAGCCCCAGTGTTGACTCAACCTGTCTCAAGGAGCGCTGAAAGAACCAAAGTGTTGACTCAAACTGACTCAAGGAGCGCTGAAATAACCCCAGTGTTGACTCAACCTGGCTCAAGGAGCACTGAAAGAACCGCAGTGTTGACTCAACCTGGCTCAAGGAGCGCTGAAAGAACCTCAGTGTTGACTCAACCTTGCTCAAGGATCGCTGAAAGAACCCCAGTGTTGAATCAACCTGTCTCAAGGAGCGCTGTAAGAACCCCAGTGTTGACTCAACCTGTCTCAAGGAGCGCTGTAAGAACCCCAGTGTTGAATCAACCTGGATCAAGGAGTGCTGAAAAGAACCTCAGTGTTGACTCAACCTGTCTCAAGGAGCGCTGAAATAACCCCAGTGTTGACTCAACCTGACTCAAGAAGCGCTGTAAGAACCCCAGTGTTGAATCAACCTGGATCAAGGAGTGCTGAAAAGAACCTCAGTGTTGACTCAACCTGACTCAAGAAGCGCTGAAAGACTCCCGTAAGGCTGAAGATCTGGTGTTTCCTTGTATGTGGCCAGGGCTAGCCTTGCACTAATGTCCCGTTACTTCAAAGTGTTTTTTTATTTCTCCAAACGTATATATCTCACCACGTTTTAGTACACATTTCGACTAAACGCACATAATTATATATTTACTCTATTACCGTAACCATGACCTGAAATAAATTTTAGTTAGAAATCAATATTAAAATTCTAATAAAATATCTCCTATTAGCAGCGATATACAAACTGATATTATAAACTTAAGAATGGTACAATATGGATTATCAACTACAGGGCAAATTCTTATAAGAAAAACTAAGCTACCGCCAAATTCTTTGAGTTTAAAGAACATTAATTACTATTATTACTCTAGTCTGAAATCTAAAATAATTGGTTATATACTAATTACGCTAATAGGGTAGGAATGAGTAAGGTGGAAGTTAGAGGAAATGAACCAAAATTTTTGTTGAGAGAAAGTGGGAAACCATTTAGTAAAATTCATTCTCAGTTCACCCGGCCGGGATTCTAACCCCTTACCTCCCCATCACCAGCAAATCAAACTAAATGAACTTGATATTTACATCTCTCGTTCACTGATATATTTTTATTTATTTTTCAAACATAACTGCGAGACATTCCACGGTTACTCTCCTATAGACATCTTTGTTCAAACGATACCATCTATAGACAAGCCACGGGGTAAACACGTCATTAAATCCGCAAATGCCGACAGAAACACACACGCACACATATAATTATGTCAAAGAACATAAACAACGAATCGACAGATCAACAAATCAGGGAAACAAATCCTTTAATTAGAGATCTCAGAATAAAACGAGAACAGTGATTTATTATTCAATCCATCTAGAGAATTCCTTTTCTAAGGTAGTCCTGGGTTTAGATGCATGCATATCACATAGTTAATAACGAATAATTTATAGCTTACACTATATTAACAAAGCGAAGAGTTTGTTTGTCTGTCTGTCTGTCTGTCTGTCTGTCATGAGCGTTGTGCAATATCTGCCGCACGCAGAGGTATCAAATTTTATAATTAATAGCCCCTGCGCACGAACATGTGAACCTCTAAGCCGGAATTTTAAAATTATGATTTGAGTATTTTAAATTAATTAAAATCTGGAAGAAATAAAATGAAGAGATTTTTTTCTGTCTGCTTAAAGCATAGAAAATAAATGCATTGCGTGGTTACCCCAGGCAACACTGGATGATTCTAGTTAATAATAAAAATAGAAACAATTCACAATGAAACGTAATGATTAAAATCTTACTCAAATCAATTTTTTTTTCTAGAAGTTGGATGAACCTCCTAGCTCTAGTAGATAGGTCTAGAAAATTACAATTTTTAAAGGTGCTAAAATAACTTCACTAAATTTTATATTTAAAACGTGAAATCAACACAATTATAGTAATGCTTAAGCTAATAAATAAAATTGGATTTTTTGTTTTTGTTCTTATTTTATTATTGTATTGAATATGAATATCAATAACAGAATAAAATTTTAATATCACCTCTTTATTTACCATCATTATATACAATCGTAGTTATTCACTCTAAAACAAATAAAATATATTAATATATATCTGTAGGTATGTACATATTTTTCCACTTCGGCGGTCAAAAGACTGGTCTGCCTATGATGGGGAGATCGGGATTCGAATTCCGGTAGGGTGAAATAAGGGTGGTTTTTCCTAATTGGTTTCCCCCTCATCTTTCAGATAAATTTGGGTACGCTTCCTCTAAATTCTACCTTTCTCAGCCCTACTTCATTAGAGTAATAAACTTAGATGCGTAGACACCAAACTGGTAGTAAGACGTGGTGGATATATACATACATCGTCTGCTAAGTATTAAGATGTTTTAGCTGTCTATAATCCCTCCTCCCAGGTCCAAGGGTTATCTAGTTTCAAGGTCATTCACTATGTGTAAAAAGTTAAAGTTAAATCAACTTTATGAAAAGTTCATTCATTATTCACCATGTTTCGGCTGTGAACGCTATAATTGAAAGTAATATGAAGGATTATGATCCATATAATTATAATGATGGATTAAATAGCAAGGCTAATATATTTGTTAGTTATGGTTATAACCACATCTAGATATCAAGTTATTTGAATTTAAACATGATACGTGGACACGGAAATTGAACCCGGGACCTTTGACATAGCATGTCAATACTCTAACCACTGAGCTATCCAGGAATCATACCGTGCCGTCTTCAATATAAAGATCTTGATATCTAGATGTGGCTATAACAATAACTAACAAATATAATAGCCTTGCTATTTAATCCATCATTAAATATGGATCATAATCCTTCATAATACTTAACTAATAATTGTTCAAAAATCAGTTATCACTCAGTAAACTAATATTAATTTGAGGGCAAGAGTCAAAATAAAATAAATGACCTGACGTATAGCCGTATAATATTTATTATTATTATTATTATTATTATTATTAATATTATTATTATTATTAATATTATTATTATTATTAATATTATTATTAATATTATTATTATTATTATTATTATTAT
>CABFWB010003289.1:60056-82765 GCA_902151455.1 Timema bartmani
TTTTTTTTTTTTTTTGCACCTCGTTTTACTACCCATCTGGTCTATCCAAATGTTTACTATACGAAAAGGTTAGATATGAGTAAAGTAAAGTTTGAAATAAAAGTTCCCGCATTTACGGTTAAGGAGAGTCACAAACCATTTAAGACTAGATCATTCACTCAACCAGGAGCATGACGTCTATTTCGCGTGACTCCCGATGCGGGTGATAGGTATAGGTAGTTTATAGTACCATTTTACAAGGAAGAACCTTATCTGACAGCCTAAAAATGTTACTAGATCTTCTTTCATATGTACATACGTCAAGTTACGTCTGTCACTTTACATAGATATTATCAATACCTATAAAATAACCCTAATTATTGTTATAATGTTATCATCATTGAAAGCAAAAAAAAACTATGTTTTATTTTATTTTTTAAATTCATCTGTTAGTTGGAAACAAGTTTTCATATATATATATATAGTACATTGCCTGTTAGTCGCATTCTGGTAAGAAGAAAAGCTCAGAATTCATTACATATTTTTCAGCTGCGCTCACTATTGATAGCATTTTACTAAACTATAGGCTTTAGGTTATTAGTTCTAGTAACATCTGTCAAATGTGACAGCTGTAAATCACGTTACTTGAAGTATGAATGTATGAAAATAGTTTTAGCAACGTTTATAGCAGTCAGATATTGTTCTTCCAGCTTTGAACCATACACACATACTTACTTTCGTACTTACAAAGACTTACTAGCTTACTCACTCATGACATTAGGAAATCATAGGTTAATTGCCGCACATACAAAACTACGCCACCTATCACTATCTTGAGCTAGTTCTATCCAGTCGACCTCATTACACCATATCTCTATCATGAGCTAGTTCTATCCAGTCCACCTCATTACACCCTATCCCTATCTTTAAATAGTTATATCCAGTCAATCTCATTAGACCATATCCCTATCTTGAGCTAGTTCTAGCCAGTCCACCTCATTAGACCATATCCCTATCTTGGGCTAATTCTAGCCAGTCCACCTCATTAGACCATATCCCTATCTTGAGCTAGTTCTAGCCAGTCCACCTCATTAGACCATATCCCTATCTTGAGCTAGTTCTAGCCAGTCCACCTCATTAGACCATATCCCTATCTTGAGCTAGTTCTAGCCAGTCCACCTCATTAGACCATATCCCTATCTTGAGCTAGTTCTAGCCAGTCCACCTCATTAGACCATATCCCTATCTTGAGCTAGTTCTAGCCAGTCCACCTCATTAGACCATATCCCTATCTTGAGCTAGTTCTAGCCAGTCCACCTCATTAGACCATATCCCTATCTTGAGCTAGTTCTAGCCAGTCCACCTCATTAGACCATATCCCTATCTTGAGCTAGTTCTAGCCAGTCCACCTCATTAGATCATAACTCTATCTTGAGCTAGTTCTATCCTATCAATGGTATCTTCCCATTGGTCTTGCCAGTCAATACTCCTATACTTTCTAAAATAATTACTTAGTTAGCTGTGTATTTATAAGTTTAATACTTAAGCATATTTGTTTTATACATACATACATACATACATACATACATACATACATACATACATACATACATACATACATACATACATACATACATACATACATACATACATACATACATAAGTACATACATCAATAAGTTTGTTTAACGGCTGGAGCTAGGCGTTCGCATTAGGTGTATTTTCCTATGTCAAGCTAGTTTCCAAGCTATGTGCTTGTATGAAATGTGTTCAGAAAAACTGAGTTAAATAATCCAAAAGAACAATTTTATGTGGTGGATTGTAAATTATTTATGTGAAGTAAAAAATAATAAATGCAGTTTCAGTAAGAGTAAAATAAATGCAACGAAATGAATGTGTACCTTGTCGAGTGTGTCTTGAAGAAATATTCTAGTCAACGAGCAAGGGCCGAGTCGGTAAATAAGTCTTGATGCAAGTTCCGCCCGCGAGGGATTTGTGAATTGTGCCGCACCTCATAAAGAACTGTATTAGATTAAACACAACCTTCTCTACTTGGGGAATAAACCATTCTATTTACATTTTTAAAGTTGCGTTCATCGAAGGAAATAGTTGGCGATGTGTATTATAAATAAAATTTATGTTCTTCATATGAAAACGTTGGACGATTAGAAAATACGAAGTTTGTTTAGTATTAACAAGGAAATGGTTTTATAGTTTTATTTGTTTCCACACATAAGCGTGGCGGTGAAATGAAAGACGATCATGACCACACCCACAGAATCAGTCGTTCCACAGCCCACGGCCTTTACAAAAAAAATTTATAAGTCTTTATTTAAAGTATTTAAGGCGTACAAAATTTCGACCATAGAAATTTTCGTGCGCTGATATAACTAATTGGTTCAGAAAGTGCACGTTAAATACCTCAAATAAACGAAGAGGGGTGGGGAATCAGTACATACTTTTAATTTAATGTTCTACACATAGCTATGTGAACAGTTATTTTATATCGTCATGAGCATGATGGCGTTTGAACAGAAACTTCTCAAACAAAGGTACAAGTCCAATCATAACATTTCCATGATAAATATTCAAAAACTATTAAGATTACTGTGTGTAGAGAATTAAATTAAGCAATAGTTTATTTATTTTGGCCCGAAAGGTTTCTTGTCATCAAATTAAAATATTTTATCTGGTAAAAATATAGCCAATATTTGTCCAAAGAGAAGAACATAAGTTTGTTTTATTTAAATGTCGCAAGGGTGGTTTTTCCTCCTAATGTGTCAATCCATTTTTCTCCCGGAGAGATTCATGTAACAAACGATTTGTTACTACACTCTTGAAAGAAGAGATAAAATACAAACGTGTATATCTTTACATATATTAATCAGTTGTGAAGCGAGTATAAGTAGAACTGGCAGATATATGAGACGCAGGCGTGCCAATAGTTACTAGCTTTGATCCTGAGGGGTTGAAACAGTTGTGTATAAAGGTTGACTAAGAACAACTTATATCAAGGTTGGCTAAGAACAACTTATATGAAGGTTGGCTAAGAACAACTTATATGAAGGTTGGCTTGGTGTGTGTTCAGTCATTGGTACACTGTGAACATAAAGTGCACTTACTGTAAAGTGCAACTTCATATCGACGCTACAAGTCAAATTCAATAGCAGCCCAAAACTTTTGTTTGTAGATACAACGAAATCTTCCTTAACGGACACCTCTGAATAGTGGATTCTTCTTTATAGCACACAGTTCAAATCTCCTCGGCAAAATAACATGTGATCTTACGGTGAAACAACTTCCCAATTACGGAATTTCGCAATAACGGACACATACAAGTGGACCTCGATGAACTTGGGGTAAAGTGCTCGCTTCAGGACCCGATATTTGTGGGTTCAAATCCAGGCAGGGTCAACAGATATTTATTGAGCGATCAAAATCAGTAGCACAGCTTCCTTCGGAGGAGAAGTAAAGTCGTCGCTCTTATGTCGATTGTGGCATTTAAAAGAACCCTGGAAGGTGTGTGAAAATACCTTTCCCAGCAATATTGTTTGTTTGCAAGGTAATTTTAATTTTCCGTAAACATCAAATATAACATATGTAAAATACAAGAAACAGACAGATAACACAGTACACACCAGCCCCGTAGGGCTCTCGAAAACCGACAATACAGAGAACAAAGATATAACACTAAATGGAAATATTGGGCTGATTATTGTTTACATAGATTAATAGAATGGAAAAACGTAGAAAAACCATTCGAGTCGCCGGTAATGGGTCTACTTGGACCATAAAAATTATACAACTTACATAAAGAAGGACGGACAAAGCGGAAACGTTGGAAGGCCCAGCAATATTGATATGCCCTTTCACTCTTGTTCACAAAAATTCTGATGTGCTAGTATAATCATTCGGTTCCAAAAGTGCACGTTAAATATCTTAAATAATAATAAATAATAATAATAATAATAATAATAATAATAATAATAATAATAATGGACTTTAACACTCTAGAGACGTTTATTTATGCATAAAATTTCTAAATACCAGACACAAATTGAAAACACTAGTCCATATGCTATTCAGTACCTATTTTACTGTAGGAATGTTAGGAATGCCAGTGTCTCGTAAGAAGTGTAAGCAATCCTGCCTTCCCCCTCTAGGGAAGCTTTATAAAATAGCCTACGTAGTAATGACTGCAGTACTTCAAGGTCGTACCTCCCACCCCTTCCGAGCCTTCAGTGGGGGTTGTCCCAGCAGTTTAGTCTGAGGTCGTAAGCACGTATACAGTACAGAAGTTAAACTGTTTAAATTTAATTTTATTTACATATTGCTTTGTGTATTATGTATTTTGTAAGTGGGCTGCGTACGAATACAATATGTATTAATTCCAGCATCAGCCCTGGACAGTGGTGGTTCGTGAGTTTTTTCATGGGTGGGCACAAAATTGAAAATAAAAACTACCGTAATGATAAAAATATAAACTTACCTGTTGTTTATATTTTGTAAAGGTAGTCCAACCTCTATTCTGCAATGAAATTTGCTGAATTTGTTTGGGTCTTTACTTGCATTTGATAAATTTGAAACATTGATTCCAAAAGTTCATTTTGTGTGGTTTTGGGGTTACCTTTAAATATATTTGATTCTTTCAAATGCAATGCAAGGGCGGGGTTTAATTCGGTTGAAAAATCAATTAAAGCAAAGTAAATACCACGATTATCATAAGTAACCCTTTCATCATGACCATGTAAAGATAATTCAAAAGCTCCACAAAAATGTAATACTCATAATTAAGTGAAGTATATATCTGTTGATGTCAACGTTTTCGTTGTGATTTTGATTTTGTTGCAAATACGCACTACTTAATTGCTCCCGAATATATATGATTTAATAATAACTCATGCTTCTTCGATTTCTCTGATAAATGTTTTCAATAAGTAACACCACCTTTCATCCATGTAGAAGATTCTTCCCTTGAAAGCATACAAAAGAATCGGAATAATTTGTTAGTCAGTTCATACCTGCACATCCCCTTATATCTATCATAAATGCTTTTATTAAAATCTCGATGATAGGTACGTGAGTTATTCGAAAATGAAAAGTATACATCTAAAATTGACATTGGCCTTCCTTTATTATTAATTGAGAGCTTTTCATCAAAACTAAGCCTATTATTAATAATGTACTGTACATAATTAAGAGCGTTCATCATAGCAGGCTCAGCTCAGCTTCCGGCTCTCGCGAGGTATGGGAGTTAAAGGCAAAAGAAAAGACCAAGATATTGCAGAAATGTGTGCAGTGCATTCTTATTTGAATGATTACTTGAAATTCTTCGCAGTGACGTTGGGGGACAAAGCGACAAAGTTTCTTGTTGATAACTACAGTATGTCCCTGTTACGACAAAATGAAGTTTTGTGTATGATGCTTATCTGTGAAGTCATTCTAAAATGGTCAAAAACGGCCTTTTCAATGCAGTTTTTATCAAAATATAATCTAATATTTCAACAATGTTCTGTATTTAGAACTTCTATTAACTCTTTATCTCCATTAATGTTTAATCAAAAATGATAAACGTGCAATAGTGTTCGTGTAAATTTACGATTTCTAGGTGGCTGTATCACAGAGTTTATTAGCATGCGATGCGCGCTCATAATTTCAGGATTCATTTTTAAAACCTTCAACCGTTGAACGAATATAACAACGATAAGTAAATACAAATGACGCACTTGCAAGCGACTGGAGTCACAATTCACCACTCACTAAACAGTGGAGATATAAACACCGGGAAATTCCCACTAAACGATTAAACAACACTGGAGCCACTAATACAAAGCTTGGTTGCATTTATATACGTCACAATTGAATTCATACGAACACGAGATAACAAAAATTAAAATTAAATATTCACGCTATCCATTAGAAAAAGCTAAATTACAATTTAAAAAATATAGAAATACCACTGGCCACAGTTTGACCATTTTGCCCGCCAAACCCAATCTGAGAAAAAAAAAGCTATATCTGGTGAGAAGCCCGTTTAGCTGGCATCACTGTCTGGACCACACACATTCTTGTTACACTGTGAAAGGCACACGTCTACATTTGCCCCTTCGAGTCTTGAGCACAGCGTTATGTGCATCATTGACCTCTGCTCGCCTTATTCCGCCGTGAGCTTGGGGAACATTCACTACTGTGCTTCGATCGGGAAAATATTTTTGTTTGAAGGTTTTCACTGAGCAATTTTAAATCTCATAGTTTAAAATAAATGGTACCGAACTCCCCACGGAATTTCTCGCTTTATTTAAAAATTGAAAAATTTACTCAAAACTTGTAATATGTTAAACTAAATAATATACACTAGCAAACCCGAGCATAAATTGCTCTATACTTATATAAAACTTTTTTGACTCCCAGTTTTAAATTTTATAATCTTATTTTTAAAGAATTAATGTCCTCATTTGTATATTTGGACCAATAAAAAAGATTGATATTGGGTCCACAAGGATCAACACTTCATATTAAAATGTTAGCTTCTGGTTAAAATGTTCGGCATTTTATTAGGTGTTGCACATCTTCAGGTCATCGCATTGCTATTAAATTCCTCATTTAAAATTTTGACCAGTAAAAATGTAAATATTGAATATTGAGTCTAAAACGATAGAGATAGATAATTGCTTTACAAACATCTCCCCTAAGAGGTTAAAGGAAAAAGAACATACAATTTTTGAGACTTATTTTAGTTGGGAAAATTGAATATACAAGACCTCTTGGTATGTCAATACGTCGACAGGAGGATGATGTGAAAATTGATTTGAATGAGGTTGGATTGGATGGAAGTGTATTAGGATAGGGTTGAATGGCGAGCTAATGTTCTGGTGGCTTTGAACTTTCAAGCTCCTTAAGGCCAGTGAATTAGTTATTTAGTTAGCACGAATAAATAAGCTTGATTAGTAGTTTACTCTGGTTCATTTATTTATTAGAATCAACGATAATTTGTGGGAAACATATATAAAAGAGTACAGTTGCATGATTACCCAAAAACTTTTGAAGTGTCATAAATTTGCGGTGTTTTTCCTTGTTTCAACAATTTTTTTCAAAGCTTATATCCCAATTTTACTATTTTATTTACATGGTGTCTCTTTTTACTTTCTCGCTATTTTACAGGTAGAGAAAGTATTGTGATCGTCAAGAGAGTCGAACTCGAGATTTTGATGAATCTCGACGTTTCATGACCCCTCGAATCCGAAAAAGTTGTTTTTGAATTTACGTCTGTCTGTCTGTCTGTCTCTCATACCTCCAACTAGAGCCTATACTATTTTACCAATCGGGTTAAAACTTGGTATCTAGGGTTTTCATAGGGTTGCCCCGGGGGATTTTTGGAATTGGATATCCAACCCTAAAATTAAGGGTAGTTTACTGAAGGGCAAAAAGAGAAAAAGTCGATTTTCTCAAAATCGGCTCTAACGATTTTGATGAAAATTCGTATCTAGGCGTTGATTAAGATTATAAATAAACTGGCTATCTCCATTTTCCCATGAAAATGTCTTTTAGGGTACTTTATAGAAGCGGAAATGTCCTTATCTCCGCAACTCTTTGAGATATTAAATAACTTATATTGCAAAATTGTATTATTATTAAAAATAAAAAACTTTTATATAAAATACATTTTTATAAAACCAACAGTTTCTGAGATATTGGCAAATATATTAATGGCTACAATTTTGTGAGCTTTAGTTGTAAAGAGATACTACTTAAATTTTAATGCAATAGTTCTCTAATGCCATAGAGTAAGAAATGAGTAAGTCTCTCAAAGAGTGTATGTTCTCTTTCTTTCAACCTCTTAGGAGAAATGTTTGTACAGAAATTATCTATCTCTATCATTTAAGATTCAATAGTCAATATTTACTTATTTTATCGGTCAAAATTTATAAATAATGAATTTAATAGCAATGCAATAACCATAAGATGTGCAACCCCTAATAAAGTGTCGAAAATTTTAAACCAAAAGTCGACATTTTAATATGAAGTGTTGACCCTTGGTGACCCAATATCAATATTTTTACTTTCTCGCTAACTTACAGGTAGAGCAAGTATTGTGATCGTCAAAAAAATTCAACTCATGATTTTAAAGGATGTCGACGTCTCATGACACCCCGAACCCTTAAAAGTGGTTTTCGCAATGCCATATGTTAGTCTGTACCCCGGGCTAGAGCCTAAACTATTTTACCAATTGAGCTAAGACTTGGTATATTGGGGTTTCTTAGGTTTACTCCAAGGAATTTTTGGAATTGGATATCCAACCCTAAAATTAAGGGTAGCTTCCTTAATGGCGGAAAGAGAAAAAATTGATTTTATCAAAATCGTCTTGAACGATTTTGTTTAAATTTCATTTCTTAGCTTTGATAAATATTACAAACTAAATGGCTACCTTCAACTTTTCGTCAAAATGACTTTAAGGGTTCCGGTCTGATACGTAAATTCTAATTTTTAATTTTATCTCCGTAAGGCTTTGCGATATGAAATTACTTATCATTGCATACATGTGTATCTATTTATAGTAAACATCTTTTACTTGAAATATATTTTTATAAAACCAAAGGTTTTCAAGTTATACACAAATATATTTTTCTTTTAACTTTACCAATACTGTAGGGTGTAAGATAAAGTATTACGTCCGTCAAAAAATCTAACTCGAGATGTTGATGGAAGTTGACGTTTCATGACACCCAGAACCATAAAAAGAGGTTTTTGCAACGCCGTCTGTTTGTGTTTATCTAACCCTAAAATTAATAGCAGTTTACTAGAGGATTAAAATAGAAAAATGTAATCTTCTCAAAATCGGCGGTAACGATTCTGTCTCTCTCATTTTAGACTCAATAGTCACTAATTACCTATTTTATTGGTTAATATTTATAAAAGAGAAATTTAATATCAATGCGATAACCATAATATGTGCATCCCCTAGTAAAATGACGAAAATTTTAACCGGAAGTCAAAATTTAATACGAAATGTTGACCCACGGGGTAAACCCCAATATCGATAATTTTTATTGGTACAAATATACAAATGATGACGTTAATTCTTTAAAAATAAAATTATGAAATATAAAACCATGAATAAAAAATGTTTTACGTATGTCTAGCGCAATTTGTTCTCGGGTTTGCTAGTGTATATTATATTACAAATTTTGAGTAAATATCTCCATTTCTAAACAATAGAGCGAGAAAGTTCGTGTGGAGTTCCGTACCATTTATTTCTATTTCAGAAGTATGACTGTTTTGTTAAGTGACTCAATTATTTTACAATACAATGTTGTCAATGTCGATTAGTTTAATGTTATTGTACATATATTATATAAGTGCTGCCTCTCTTTACTGATATCATTTCTTGATAACGACTAACAAACCAGTGAAAATATGTGCATTATATTGTAGTAATTACAAGAAATGTTTACTCAAAATATTTTAATTTTATCAAAGATCTATAAATTATGCATAGTAATTGTGAAAATAGTTTTCCTCTTGGGCCAATAGCGGATTAGGGTATCATTTGATATAGGCCTAGCTAATTATACGTATTTCTATTAAATTGTTTACTTTTTAAATTTTGTCTGAATATTCTATTATCTTTAATATAACATCATAATTAAAACAAAATCATAAGATATATCAATTCATAAATAAGTGTAGAACCATGTTTTAGAATATTTTATGTACCGCGATGCTGCTAAAATTATTCAAAAATATAAATCATTCAAAGTTGCTACACAGAAGGGAGTAAAATCTATCAAGGAAATAAAACAATAGTGAAGTACCTAGTTTCTATATTTACTGTCTTTGATTGTTGATTTGATGTCATCCCTTAACGTACCGTACACCCCTTTTAAACAGCCCTTATAAAATATAAAGGTATTTTAATATTTAATGGCCGTATTTCTACTAAGCAGTTTGTACAATTATTTATACCTAAAATCAGTACAGTTTATATTTCAAGGAATACATTAAATTTCACGTTTGCCCTAGCTGAGCAACTTATCAACTTATCCAACTTATCATAAGCTTCCCTTTCTTCGAGATAATTCCCTCCTTTTGGTGAAGGAAGAAGGCTAAAATAACAAAATAAATTATTTTTAGTATATCAAGATGTTTATTTCTATACTAACATATTTTGAAAATACTTTATAGTTAAATATCCACTTCAGTGGCCGAATGTTCTAATATTGGATTAGCCTACTGATAGCGAGGATATGAAAGTTCGACTCCTGGTCGGGTCTACTAAAGTTTTTTTTTTCTCTAAATGGTTTTTCACTCTTCCACCATTGGATGTATATTACCTCCAAAAAAAACTGTCTTTCTCATCTCTTCCCCGTTAGAGTAACTATCAAATATGCGCAAAACCCGAACAAGTAGTAAGACGCGGTGTTTTTTTTAAATTTATTTTCTATAAATAACTAACTCTATGTCCGTACCGGTAGCCTCTCAGGCTAAAATATAATTTATTATGGTTTGCAAATGATGTGGAGGTTGGAGTTCGAATCTCTGCCGTGTGCTGTGAGGATATTTTCTCCTACCTTGTCTTCCCCTCATGCCGAGATAACGATCAACTTAACGTTAACTTAAAGTTAACTTAACGTAACTTAACGTAAAGGACCTCCTCGTGTGTTTAAATGGAAGCGATCACGATGCAGTTAACTTAACGTAAGAGATGTCCTGTGAGGTATTTTACTTTAAGTGAACGTTACTTGAAGGGTATCACGTGATCTAGCCAGCCAATCATTATGCGAGTGACGTCAACAGGGCTATTTAGTAATTCATTTGTTGGTATTATGACCAATGTTTACTCTTTAGCGTAAGTCCTATTGATCAGATATTGAAACAAAATAATTAAACTAAAATAGAAAAGCTAAATTTATCAAAAATGTTTTTTAATAGATATTTATTATATCGATTGAAAACTGTAAACACTCACAGATCATCACTGTACAAATAGTACAAATCACAGATCATACTCGAGAATGAAAATGTTTGGCTTGAATTGTTACGTTAAGTTACGTGAATCATGATCACACCTACGTTAAGTTAACTTTAAGTTAACTTTAAGTGAACGTTACGTTAAGTTAAATTTAAGTTGATCGTGATCCCAGCATCAGTCTTTCTCCCCGAAAAGGTGGGCACCTTTCCTCTACATTTTAATTCCTCGCCCTTACCCTATTATCGCAGCTACTATAGCTGTATATAACCTGAATGGGTACTAAGACGCGATGTAAAAAACACATGATCACAAAAGTGTATTTTATAAAACCAGAGTAATAAGTAACGTAGTCGTATAACCAGAACAATCCGTCTTCTCAGGAACTTTCCAATAACTCCGTTTCAAACAGCATCAGTAAAATAAATTAGTCTTCTTAGCAACATGCATTTATGAATCATGAAATATCCATCCGACCGTGGTAAAGAGAACGGCCATTAGCGGAACAGAAGCTTGAGAAAGGGAGAAAATCACCTCATTAACAGAACACTTAATTATAACACAACTGTTAATAGCTTGATGCTCGCCTGTTTAACGACTTCAATTCCAGGAGTACCAAGCTCAAAAGGCGTAAAAACAAATTGAACTTTGGAAGTAAAAACGTTGTGAAAAATTGATTGTACACATTTTCTCATAATTATCTTTTAGTGTTTTTGTTGTTTGTTGTTTCCTTCGTAGTAATGGTGTAGCTTTTTACGATAATGGCATTTATAGATGTGATACAAATAAATGTATACATACAATCTGACGAAAATTGAGGTAGTCATTTTTCTTTCAATCTATAATATATATTTATATATTTATATTCTTATATATAATTTGATAAACACGTTTTCAGTAATAGAAACTACGAGTAAATGGCTGAACATATTTTGACAAACGACCTCTCATTTTATTAAAGGTTATGGGTCCAGAATGTCGGCAAAAATAGTAGTTTCCAACGAAAATCCAATTTTCCTAGCAAATTTTCAGCTTTTCATTCTTTGCTTTCACTATGAAAAACCTGATTTGTACATAGTTTTTATATCTGTAAATAAAATATTTCTCTTTGGTTAAAAATAATAACTCAGTTCTTACTTATGTTGGACGGTGCAATAAATATAAAATGTATGGGGAAAATGTATAAATGTTACCGTGAAAGGTGGAAACGTGATGATTCCCGGTAATCGACAAGGTTTTCCGTAATTCACTGGTTCACACTGGTGGATGTCGGAAATTAAATGTATCTAGCAAATATTTACCGGTGTACATCTGTAATCGAAAGATCCCAAATGGCAAATACCACTAATCGCGAGGGTACGAATATGTATATTGGAACTAAAGGAAGGGTGCACTGCGCATCTATCTGCGCAACATAAGCCACGTGGCTTAGGGACGGCGTGCTGCTGTAGATGTGGCGTGTGTGTTTGTGTACTATTGAGAATGAATTGTCATAGTAAATAAATTGTTTTTAAGATAAGTTTAACGAAATTATGGTAAGCAAATGTGGAAATAACAGTATTTTTCTAACCAAAGAAAAGTATTTCTAGCTTGTTGGCGAGGTTATTGCTGCAAAAGAAAAAACAAGAGGGAAGCATCCCCAAGATTGTAAGTGGTTGAAGCGTTATGATGTATTGCGAGTGGGGAGACTCCTCAAAATTGATCTCGCTTTTGAAAACAGGTGAGTCCAAATTTCAATATTTGTAAAAAATAATGGAATTCACAAGATTTTATCTGAAACCTATCAGAGGAAGGATCCATATGTTAAAGGAGCTTCAAACCCATTACAAAAATATAAATATAAATTGGTTTAGCTCTACATTTCTCTATGTATACAGTGCCAGGTCAACCATAGTGCACACAAAAAGGACTAGTTATAAAGCCTATTGTTTCGTCTGAACCTAAATCAAGAGAAAAGGTTGACTTGATTGATATGCAGTCAAAAAGGATGGGGAGTCCAAATTTATCATAGTCTACCAAGACCATTTGGCCAAATTTGTGTAGCTAAGAGCATTGAATCTTCTTAATATTTTGTTCCCCAGTTATTCTCCAGTATGACAATGGACGCGATTTTGCGAATAGTATATCAAAGAGGTTTGTTCAATGTGGAACAGAGTTAAAATGATAAGTGGTAAGCCTCGTCATAGTCAGAATCAATACTCTGTTCAAATCAGGATACACAACTGTACCATCGTTTCTTGGTCCAAAGGAATAAACTACAAAGCAAAGTTATCAGCTCACCATAGTTGTCCAATTTGACCAGCTACGCAACACGCCCAACACCGCCAGCTCCCCTCGTCCATACGTCAACACTCTTGAGTTCCAAACTAAACTTGGCGACTGCGTTCCCAAGGCTCGCCACCAGAAGGCGCTAGCATCGGCGGAACCAGGGAAAAGGTTCCACAGAGATAGATGGAGATGCTTCTGGAATCGTCTACGTGGCTTCTCCAATGCTCTCCATCCACCAAGTGCGTGTGTTCCACCCCGCGTGATTGATTCCTAAGCTCCCGCCCTCTGGTGATAGCATATAAAGTGTCGTCCGACCAAGTGAAGATCACTCTTGGGACTTGTTCGGTTTGAACTAGGTGGGTAGCGTCGAGTTACGAGACATTGATAGAATGTAAGCTAAATTCCGTTTCGGCTTAAAAGTAATTATTATTAGTATTATCTTTATTTTTCAAAATTCTTTCTAGACATATTAGTCAATATTTTAAGATACTTCGTTGGAAGACTTGATTGGATATAATAATTTTTTTCAAAGACTTCAATATTGAAATAGACTCTTAAGCTTTAATTTACTTGTTTGATTATATTTAATGATAATACTTTTCCAAAGACTTCAATATGGAAATAGACTCTTAAACTTGCATTTACCTGTTTGATTATATTTAATGATAATAATTTTCCAAAGACTTCAATATGGAAATAGACTCTTAAACTTTCATTTACCTGTTTGATTATATTTAATGATAATATTTTTCCAAAGACTTCAAAATGGAAATAGACTCTTAAAAGTGCATTTTCTTGTGTGAAAATAGTTTTTCAACGACTTTAATATGGAGATATACTTCAGTACGAACTTTAATATAAGACAAAATTTGTTTAGGATAAATCAAATTAAAACTTAATCATTGCTAGTTATATTATTCTGTTAGTCATATTATTTGAGTTAGGACATTATGTCAAGTGCTACATGCACTTATTATTTGCCACTTAGGCTCTTAAATTAATATTCTTTTGTCAAAGTAAGTTCCCGAAAGTTATGAATACTTTAAATAGTTCTCGTCATGGTTGAGACTTGTTGAGAGACATATAGTTTTATTTTGAAGGTGTCTTGCACAGATAAATTGGTTTATGCCAAATGTTAAGAGTGTACTTGGAGTTTGTGTTAACCCTGGGTTTCTCTCAAATTAGTAAGATTTTATTCTTTGATTATTTGTACCTTTTATCGTTGTTGGTCCCTGGGCAACTAATTTATTTTGGACTTAATATTTGTTTAGTGTATTCATCATATTTGTTGCCTCCAATTATATGTGTGCAGATAGCTTCAAATTTATTAAGCAAACTTTCAGCACATAGTTTATATAGTTACCACGAGGAACTTAAATTTAAGTTTAAAGTAAAGCTTAAATATTGGCTTAGGCATACTTAGATTTTTTTTTCCTGAACATAGATTTGTATAATATATATTTAAATATCACTTTCTTTGATAATTATTTTTTTGCAACAACTACTAATGCTTAAAATTAAATTGTAACACTACATTTATCTTTTACTTTAATTTTGGCATCCCTGTCTTCCCATTTATGAAAATTCTAAGGTGTCTTAATTTCCGCAACCAGGTGGGTTGCTAGTCGCTGAGTAACAATCATTTGTTCTCAGATTATTTTTACTATGTTCGACTCATGCGCCCCACTTTTAATGTTTTGTTTGTTTGTTACATTTTGCACCTTCAAGCTATTTAGAGTTAGGAAGGAGGTTGCACAACATCTTTAAATTGAATGTTAGAATGAGCAACCAAACATCCAAGTGGTCAGAGGGTTTTAAATTTGTCCAATTTACGAAAAACACGACTTTTCATGAAGGTATCCATCAGACTCCTTACGAAGCAATGTTTGGTAGCAAAGTGAAAAGGAAACTCAAAACTTCAGTTCCCCCTCGTGGGAAGATTCGCACACTCAAGTTTGACGAGGCACTTGAATATCTAACTAAACAGACCAGTGAACAAGATGTAACAAATAAAATTAAATCAGCTGAAATTGAAATGATTTCTGATAAAGAAGAATAAAATGCCACTCCATTCTTCGGAGAACCTTCGACAAGTAGTGGAACACATAAGAGACCGAAACATGCATCATTTTTGGAAAGGAAACCTCAAGAGCTCACTTTGGTCTGCAGTGTACAAAACCAGTTCATTCTATGTATGGCATATAAAAAGATGAAGGTTATGGTGCATCAGTTACTTGTTAGTTGTGTATTAAAAAAGATAATGTCAACAAAAAGAGGGGAAAAAGGCCAAAGAGGGTTTGAATAAACAAGCTAATAAAATGTTGGCAATTCGGATAAAAGGTTCATCCTGCTTCAATCGGTGATACAGTTCCAGTTCCTGTACCTGACGTTGATCGCAGTAAGACTAATCCTCGGAATATTCTGGCAGTTTTAATTGCAGTGCAAGGTAAGGATTTCTCTCATATTGTAAATTCACATGAAACTATTGATAAACTCTACACTAGAAACCAGTTTATTGTCTGCAAAGAAAAATGTATTGACGTGAAAGATGTTTCATTGAGAACGTTGCCTGCCTGTGACGTCATGGTTGGTCAAGACATGATTTCCCATGTTAATGAATTTACGTCTTACTTAGCGAGTTTTAAAGATATAACGTTAAAACAAAAACCATACATTATTTAATAACAGTGTCACAAAATTATTATTTTTACCTCTAAGTAGTTTTTTATAAACGTATTTTTTATAAATCATCTACAACTTAGGCTATTTCGCTTGGTCACGAAAATGTCCTGTAGGACTCTTCCTGCCAGGATGTAGATTAAAAATGTCCGTAGAAACATATGACTATCTAGAATAGGAAACACGAAAAAGGTAAAATTAAAAGGCAAGTCAATGTTTTCAAGGCGCAAATATAAAGTGATTGTGTAAACTCGTCAGAGGAAGAGGGAAAGGGTTATCAGCACATAGACAAGAGCCCTCTCAGAGTGAACTTCTAATTACCTTCCCCTCTCTTTCTATCTCGTACATTGGCGTCTAAGTGTGATAGTGCTTAGACTGCTTAGGTACGTCAAGTTAAGATGCAACCCGCTTCACAAAATAACTTCAAAATTTCCAAGTGGGCAACTCGTTAAAGGAGATTTCCCTTCGTGAAATGGTGTCTGTAGAGTAAAATGGAGGAAGACAGAAATATTACCGTTACAGCTGTACTACTAATTTTAGGACCGAAAATTCAGCTGCAAAAAACTTGGTGACTTTTATTATGCTAAGTGCACAGTAGTATGCCTTGCTGCAACTAGTGAACTAATTTGTAATTTAACATAATAATCTCAGTACAGTAATTAATGGGGAAAAAATCTTAAGAAAATACTTGCTAAATAACTTTAAACAATGGCGGCCTAAAATTTTTAGTTTGTTTTGTAAAGGTTTAACGCTATTTGTTTTTAGTTTTCCCACTTTTTCTGTTATTGAAAAGTTTCAAACTAATAATATCCAGGTAACAGCGATGAAATAAGATCGTTGCTATTATGTATTTCCAAAATGCACTCTTAGTTGAGTCCATCGTAAAGTAGATAGAATCTCCTCGAAAATTCTAACCTCACCCTAAATGACGCTTCCTCTCAAGAAAGGTCTCGAGTTTGCTATGGGACAGTGTCCGAAATATATCGCACTCCTTTGGCCATCAATGCCATTCAAAATAGAACTACTGCCCCGAGGAAACATGCTTCCGTCAACGCTGTTCAGTATAATGACCCTGCCGATAGTGATTCATCAGTTGCTGATTAGAGATACCCCCTTATTGTTATTATCATCCATTGTTGCTAGTACTGTGCATAAAACAGGAGGTAAGTGTTGATTACCTTGCTTAGAAACACCCTCGTATTGTTATGTATCATACATTGTTGCTATTACTGTAGCATAAAACAGGAGGTAAGTGTTGATTACCCTGCTTGAAGATACCCCCGTAACCAGGGAGTTAATGTGATTGTTTCCTGTAAACTCTCATACATCCAGTAGATCCTCGAGAGAAAGAATCTTAAGTGCATATTATTTTTCAGAAATAGTCAAATGAATTTAAAATCAAATTGCGATGTATAATAGTCGCGTACACATCATATTTATTCTTATTTATATGGAGGTTTTTTAAAAACTTTTATGACCACAAGTACCCTATTTCATGAGGACTCCCTGACTAACTCTCTGATAGTACAAATCAATAGATTACTTCCATTCAACATAGAACCTTAGAAATTGGCGTAGAAACTGTACTTGGGATATAAACTAAGGATAAAATACGAAATTTAAACAGGGGAAAGGCTACACTCATCCCTCTAAATCGTTTACAAAAATGACTGGAACGTAAATATTTAACACTTTGTCAATGCGAACTATTTTAGTAATCTTTACTAAGTTGAAGTTTATCGTTTAAGCAGCTTGTGAGATATAAAAATTTAAAAAAAAATTATTTCGGGACTCACTGATTCATTCACTGATCATTAAAACATATAGGTTACTTCCAATAAACATATAGACTTGAAAAGTGGCATCGAGGATGTAAGCCAAAGGAAAAATACAAAATCTCAAATTTTCAACATGGTTCACAATAATAAGGGAGGGTTGGAGAAGGTATGGGATATAGTAGAGGGATCAGATTTTTTTAATTCTTATGTTTAGAACTCTAAATCATATAATGTCAAACGAATTACATAGTTTTTAGTGTAATTAATATACTCAAAATATTATCGTTTAAAAACCTATATTTTATCATATCTAAAACTAATAGTTATTAATGACTTAAACTGATTGGTAGGGACGTTCAAGGATACTAAACTTTTATTGGGAAAATATAATAGGACCTCACTCTACTTTTAGTTAAAAGTTTAATCTAAGCTATCCACTTTACATATATATTTAGCTTTTAATGTTTAAATTGAATAAAAATATATTTCCCCCCTTCACGACCTGACGAGAGATTTAAATCGACCCCTCCTCCAGCTCTTTATCTGTTTCACCAAACCACTCACCACTCCCTAACTTTAAAACGACCCCTCCTCCAGCTCATTTATCTGTTTCACCAAACCACTCACCACTCCCTAACTTTAAAACGACCCCTCTTCCAGCTCTTTATCTGTTTCACCAAACCACTCACCACTCCCTAACCTTTAAAATGAGAGTTCGTTTGTCAACGTATGTTCAGACTTTTCCTCGTCATTTCTTCTAAAGGAAACGGGCCTATCAAATGATGTATAAGACACACATTTTAGAAAACAGAATAAAAATATGTAGTAAGGAGCGTATATACTATCATAGAAATCTCAGCGACCGTTTGTCACAGTTCAGTGTGTAACACACACTAATTGGAATATTTTTCTTCATCATTAATCATTTCAGAAAAGTCATCTCTGTACACTCTTCCGGGGTTCGAACCACAATGACGCACTAAACTATAGAACCAGTTTATACGAGAACTACACTTATTTCCACGTGCCCATCGGTGCTGGTAAAAACTCTAAAAAGTGCCGACAAAAAACGCGTTTTGTTTTTTGAGACTTACGATTATC
This sequence comes from Timema bartmani, assembly GCA_902151455.1. NCBI lineage: Eukaryota > Metazoa > Arthropoda > Insecta > Phasmatodea > Timematidae > Timema > Timema bartmani. The sequence goes on from CABFWB010003289.1 coordinate 78,828, forward strand.
GAACTAATAACGTTGACGCCTCCGCCCCGTATAAGCCCACTTCCTTTCCTTTAATCCCCTTCCCCTCCCCCCCATTTCCTTCCAAATATAAAAAAGGCGAGCGATGGGGGTTCCCGCCGCGTTAATTATGTCCTAAACTAAACGAGGCTTTGATTTACGATCATGCGCTTGCGCGCGGTGATTGTTACGTGGCTTCCGTTGCTTCGTTTTTAATTCTTCTCCCGCTGAACACGTTTCACGGTTGCTTTTATTTTTTATCGTGAGCATAACCGAGAGTAAAAAAAAACTAATCCTGACTAGGCTCTTCACAAGACAGACCGATCGTTTAAGGTTGCCGCCTACCCAAGCGCTGAGATGCTCAGAAATTCCGCATTATATTAACAGGGATTTGTTATTTCCAAATAGGATTTAAGCTAAAATGTAAAAAGAAAAGTATCAGTATGACACCACAGGATTAAAATCCTTATATTTTAAATTTTATAATTGTAAAAAAAACATAGAAGGGTAGTTTAGCTAATTTTAAATTATGTTTATCTCTAAAAGTCACAAGTTTTGAGATCAAATAGATTGTGAGAAACATAGATTCCTCAAATAAAGCTCTATTTTGACAGGTTCACAACAGAAAATGATAATTTAATTGACGTTTGCTTTAGTGGTTTTGAAGCTTCAGAACTGCCATTTCCATAAGAAAAAAAAGTGGGAATATTTCCCATCAAGATGGTAATGCCATTAAAAGTCCATGTCTCCCACAAGGATACCACCTAACTTAAGTATACTTAACCTAATTAGACCTAGCTTATTTAAGTAGTTGAACCAGGCGTCACATCGTGATGTGGTTTTCTGTGTTCTACTTGGGAAAAAAAAACTGTGGAATTGAGATTATTAAAACAGTTTTTCCATATTTTTAAATACACAACAATATTAAGATTTTTTAAAATTAAATATATACTATTGAACTTTCCCAATATTTCTGTTGTAAAATTAATAATGTCGTAAGCCACATTTTGGTACGTTTTCTGATACGGGCGTATTCTTATTTACCGGTTAATATGTAGTCAGATGGGCTCTTAATAAAGAGCTAAAACCGTTAGGAGATAAGTTACTAATTATTATTAGTTGTAAGAATATTAGTCAGGGCTTCATATGAACTTTTAGGTTATTATATGCTTATCTTCAATATCATCTTCCTTTCCACCATCTTGTTGCCCTCATCATTTCGAAAGAGTTTGAGAAACGCCGTGTGGATAAAACAAAAATGAATTTCACAAGATTAATAATATCATGACTTTAAATAAATGGACACAAAAGCGATCGGCAGCGTAGTAATCAAAGATTAAAAACTAATTAAAGGTAGAAATTACAAGAATTTTTAAATCATTTTGCTTCGTGAGAGCTTGAAAGACATGATGAATGAAGATTGAATTGGTGAGGGACATTATTAAAGGTGAAATCCCCAAATCCTCTTGCATTTAATGAATTTCTTTGTCACTCTGCTCCTACAAACGTAAGCAACAGAAAGACACGATTATGTTAACAAGGATGGATGGTGGAGGAAGGAGTTGGGGTAAGAGTCATCAATATCTAAAATTAAGTAGTACTAATATTAATATTTCGACGCATAATGTTTTAGTTTAGCATTTTATACCTCCCATTTTGTGGAAGTTTTTATTGTTTGGGCAGCGCATCTTATTATACCTCCGAACTAATCACCTAATAACACTAATGAGTAAAGTAGAATTTAAATTAAATGTACCCTCATATGTTTAGAGGTAGAGTATAAAACCATTTAGAACACCCAAATGGGAGTCAAACCCTGACCTACCCGTTGCCGGCACCGGTTGTGTTTTGTAGACGCCTTCGTGCCATGTTCAAATTGGGGAGCACGAAACAACGGTTATCGTGCCGGGGAAGATTAACTTGTCTGTTGAAAATTTCTAAATATCTACAGTGGTTGGATTTCGGTCTGGTTTTTTTTATTCACATGAGTATGTAATTCCCAAATCCCAGTGTCTACCTACATACCACATACCTATTCAATATTGGCGTCAGTGCAATACAGACTAGTAACAACATATCCTAAACTGAAGTAAGATTTGTGTCCAGCCCAGTTTATTTTCGACATGAGTCACTCCACAAGTCAAGTGCAAATCCAACTGGTGAGCAGTGTCCCAGTGACGTATGTGTCCAACCCGACTGGTGAGCAGTGTATCAGTGCCGTCTGTGTCCAACCCGAACTGGTGATCAGTGTCCCAGTGACGTATGTGTCCAACCCGACTGGTGAGCAGTGTCCCGGTGACGCCTGTGTCTAACCCGATTGGTGAGCAGTGTACCAGTGACGTCTATGTTTAACGCGACTGGTGAGCAGTGTCCCATTGACGTCTGTGTCAAACCCGACTGGTGAGCAGTGTCTCAGTGACGTCTTTGTCTAACCCGACTAGTGAGCAGTGTCCCAGTGACGTCTGTGTCTAACCCGATTGGTGAGCAGTGTCCCAGTGACGTCTGTGTCTAACCCGATTGGTGAGCAGTGTCCCAGTGACGTCTTTGTCTAACCCGATTGGTGATTAGTGTCCCAGTGACGTTTTTGTCTAACACGATTGGTGAGTAGTGTCCCAGTGACGTCTTTGTCTAAACCGACTGGTGAGCAGTGTCCCAGTGACGTCTGTGTTTAACGCGACTGGTGAGCAGTGTCCCAGTGACGTCTTTGTCTAACCCGACTGGTGAGCAGTGTCCCAGTGACGTCTTTGTCTAACTCGACTGGTGAGCAGTGTCCCAGTGGCGTCTTTCTCTAACCCGACTGGTGAGCAGTGTCCCAGTTACGCCTGTGTCTAACCCGACTGGTAAGCAGTTTCCCAGTGACGTCTGTGTCTAACCCGACTGGTGAGCAGTGTCCCAGTGACGTCTTTGTCTAACGCGACTGGTGAGCAGTGTGCCAGTGACGTCTGTGTCTAACCCGACTGGTGAGCAGTATCCCAGTGACGTCTCTGTCTAACCCGATTTGTGAGTAGTGTCCCAGTGACGTCATTGTCTAACCCGACTGGTGAGCAGTATCCCAGTGTCCTTTGGAATTGTAGGTAGGGTAGTCATAATAGGGACGTAGGTTCCTTCTCCTAGTTTCCAACCACATTCGGTTGGGTTTGTAAAGTCTAGATTCTGATGAAGAGCTCGTTTCCAAACCGAAGTTTGGTAGTTCAATCAATTTAGATGGTGGTGAAGTGCATCTTGTGTTGGAGGTAGCTGCTCAATGTACTTTCCTGGTGATAGAGCTTAACTCTCATGTCTACCATACTGGATACAGTAGTAGACGTCGGCAAGTATAGAAGAACTACAAAGTTTTCAATTTGTTCGTATACCTCAAGGCTCACTTCATTTTTCAGTCCAAGTGAGGATAGCATTTCCTAGTGTTTCTGGTACACCTTCCAAGCTGACTTTTTGCCATACTTACCAATTTGCCTTTGAGATGAAGAGAGGATGACACACATTATAGACCTTTGTAACGAATATTCTTGGAAGAGTTTTGGACCAACTCACAGTTTCGACGACAATGACGATGACCTCTCAGAACATCTTTGAGGTGATATCAACAATTTTTTTACTAAGTTTTAATTTCTACACATCTTCAACTTCCCTATGCAGATATATATATATATATTTGTTTTCACAAGTTAGCTTTTTTTGTACAACAATGACTCTGGGAAGAATCTTTTGGTCAGAGAAATTCCTTCGGCACGAGTGCACTGTCTTATGTTATATTATTCATTTATGTTAACTCTTAACCTCATAGAGGAAATGTTTCAAAAAATTGTAATATTTTTATTATTGTTTCAACAACTATTCACCAAGACTGGTGTTGAATATTATATTATTCACTATTTTTACTTAAAACTACTGCTCGTTGTTGGGTACCGTTCACTGGTTATTTTCTCCCCTATTTCCCCTCA
>CABFWB010003290.1:0-24714 GCA_902151455.1 Timema bartmani
CGCAAATGCGGGTTCACTTCCTCTAAATTCAACATTCCCAATTCCTAATCCATTAGCGTAATTAGTACTTAAGCGTATAAACCGAACGGGTAGTAAGACGCGGTGCTAAGTATTACTATTCAAGTACGCATGTTTGTGCATTTTCTGTGTATTAACCTCATAATTCCTATCATTTAATTGGAATCGTTAATTAGTTCATTTTTACTACTAAAATATTACTTTAATTTTTTTTACACTTTTTAAAATTCAAATTGTGTTAAATATTTTTTAGATGAGAAAAACTAAGAATACAGTAGGAAGGGTGTTTTAGAAAATACAAACATAATAATTATTATGATCAACATTGATACAATTATATTATTAAATTTTTCAGTATTGATACTATCTATAAAAAGTGATAGCTTCAAATCACATGACCTAATTTAGGAGTTATACCTGAAAATTAATGTCTCTGTCACAATTCACCATCCTTCCAAGATCTCACTTTTTATGCCATACATGTATTATATACATGTGTGTATATTCTGATTATGCTTAGAGATACTGAATGATTGGTAAGACAAATTCTATCAGCAAGTATTATTTTAATGCGGGAAAATAATTGTTATAGTTAAAGCAAAATGTCTATATTGTTTCTCGATACATCACTGACCAATTTTATTTAAACATTTAAAAACTTATACCTGCTCTCATCGTCTTGCATTAGTTTTATTGAAATAAAAACATATTCATGATATCCCAGAATTTTATTTCTTCTCCTATTTCTAGAGGAAAAAAAAAATTTTTTTAATGGGTTATTAGTTTTTAAATGGGTTGGTGGGTTATGAATTAATGGTTAAAAAAAAGCAGGCACCCAATGGTTTGGCACACCCAATAGTCCGGCACGCGAAGCTCTCAGCCCCACTATTCGTATGATGATTTCGAATCAACACCATTCATTGGTCAGTCAGTATTTGTTTACATTTGTGAGATTGTGCATCTTTCTGTATTACATGCTGGTTCATAAATTGTGTGCCTACTGACTCTAGTCCCTTAAATGTTTTCTAAGCCCAGTAAAAGTGTTGATAAAACTAAAGGAATGCAACGTAAACATGTGACATCGATAATATACAAAATTTGGACATTAAATATCAACTAGAAAAGAGTGATAACAGAAAGGCTACGATGCATGCATCAACTACCAGATAACCCGCTTTGTTGGCCATATGGTTTAAGGCTCTACTAACGTATTAGACTAGACTGCTGACACGTCCTCTAAATTAAACTTTCCTAATCCCTAAAACATTAGTGTAATTAGAATATAAGCATGTAGCCCTAACAGGTACTAAGACGCTGTGCTAAAAAAAGATGCCAGATAGCATGATTTTTTTTTCTAAATTTAAGTTATGATATTTCATGATATTAACCATGAACTTTCTCAGAGTTATTTTCCTATTTTTAACCGCAACACACATAAATAGTCCGGGAATCTGACATATCTGATAATACGGCATTGCCGAAGTCCCAATATTGCTGGATTATATAACTTTTCCTATATTTTGAATATTGGTAGTACTAAACAAACCGTTTAAAATATGTGTGTTTAGAAAAAGTAAAATATTATTTTGATAAAATCACAGCTTCCACAGCACACAGCATCCCGTGTTTTACAATTACAGAAAAAAAAGTGTAAATGTATTTTATTTCCCCTTTCGTGTAATTGAAACATTTCATTATAAATTTTGGCATATTTTACATATAAGTATGTTTAAAAGTATTTATAAATTTATATTCATTTTAATTCAATATCACAACCTAAAATATTTAGCTAATAAAATACACCTGACACGAAGACTGAACTTAGCGCACAATACCCAACGAGCTAATTAACTAGCCACTTAGCTATCAAAAGGATAATATCCTCAAAGAAACCATTCCAATTCCTGCCGTCAAAATGTATTGTATCGACTGATTGAAATATTATTTGAGACACAGATCACAACATGATAGACAATGAGTGATTGGTTGCTACACTAATTACTCATTTAATCTAGAAACCAAGTTCATATTAGTATAAAAATTAATGTAAAGTTATCATTTATTGAGCAGTGGTATTTTAACTACTTTGCCGTTGGGACTAGTCCTTCCAATTAAAGCTAATGGATCGCGTTCTACCATCCTCAAAGAATTCCCAAAGTGGACTTTGCTGACCCAGAAGCACATGTAAAATGTGTCATCAAATAAATAAATGGCACGTGGCAAAGGCGAAGGGATGGTGGGTGGTGGTGGAATTAATTAAAGCTGTCTTTATCAACTAAAAAATAATAAAAATTAGTCACTAAGCATTTAACTAAATTATTTAAATTTTTATATAATAATATTTGAGTGGTTTTATTAAGAAGTATAATATGCACTAATTATACTGATTTGGTGTGGACATATTTTTTAATCCGTTGCACTAGAGGCCAAATGGTATAAAGCCGCGTTCACACTATACAATGTCTTGTACAAACGGTTGTATAAGATATTAGCCACATTTATTCTACACCTATACACCAATTTTATTGCGATTAGATATTTCTGTCAAATCATGTGAGCTGCAGCTGTAACTTTTGATATATATTGTACAATACCTATAAATTAATACTGGTAATATAGTAAAGTGTTATCAATAAATATCGCAAAAATATTTTAGTATTTTATAAAAGTTATTTCAAAATATACCCTTTGTTTACCTTGAAAAGTGGTGATCTTATCATGCACTTATCTACAATATCATAGTTATAATATAAAGCCGTAGTATATTCCGTCAAGGAAATACCTCTCAGGGTATATTCGTAAGAAAATCAAGGTATAGTTTTATCACATAGTTTATTTACACGGCATACCCAAATGCATACACTATTTTGAACAAAATGACAGCTTCTTTACTTATACTAGAATAATCACAAATATTAATATATAAATGATTAATCTTTTTTTTTTTTTGAATTTTTTTGTATTGTGTCTATCTCGCATTGCATACATTCGATCATCGGTACATTAATGAAGTATAGATGTGGGTGTTCGAATTTCAATTAGATATTTAGGAATTTGTGAAAGGGGATGGGGGGTAAACCATTTAGGAAATAAAACCCTCAGTACAACCGGCTAGAATTCTAGCTCCATACTCCCCGTTACCGGCCAACCAGAGCATACGAGGTTGACACCTTAGACCGCGAGTCCACCTTTGAGGGTACAAATTACAAATTAACTTCACTTAAATACCCGCTTCAGTTCCCGCAGGATCTTAGGCCCTATTCTCACAATAGGCTAGACTGCCGAAGACGGAGAGATAAAGGTTAAAATCCCGTCCGGGTGTACTGAAGGTTGTTTTCTCAAAATGGTCTTCCATTATACCTCTACGCAAATTTGGGTACATTTCCTCTAAATATACTCTTCCTAATCCCTAAAACCATTAGCGTAATTAGTACATAGATGTATAGCTCAAACAGGCTGTAAGATGCCGTGCTAAAAAAAAACTTCACCCAAGACAGCCCATATTTATCAACTACCAACATTATGTGAGGTGTTTGAGGGCCGAATACTAGGTGTTTATTTGAAAAATGTCCTCCAAAATATCTCGAAAACAACGCATTGCAGATAAACATGTCCGTAAACCTTGGTTGTGTTTGAACCCATGAATATTTTACACCAAGACCACAAAGGTCGATTTTTCACGCTACATTGGTAATTTAATCTCGATTCGTTGCTAAAATATTGTGTACAAGCTGTTGTATAAATCATTATTTGGCAAATTTAATAAAATATTCCAAATTTATGTTAATAATATATCGAAGTTTTTCTTTCTCTTTTAGAAATGTTTTGAGGATGCGAGAAGGTTTATGTTGGGTTTCGAAGTCGAAGCGAAGGATATTTGACTTTCGACTTGAAGAAGCGTGAAGCTTCGCACATCCTTTCTTATTTCCTTTGTATCACCTCTAAAAGCGTCAATATATTATGGCATTTGTGGTGTTTTGATATATTATTTCAAGACGTCAGTTTATTCCCCAAACCACTACGATATTTAGTATGTGTTCGACCAGTTATCTGTGGAAGCGATATAGAGAATGGTAGGTAGCACCTTAGAAATGTTCAGGGCACGTAGCGAACTAGCCACTGCCTGATAACGTGACTACGTGAACTGATAGCGGCCCCCCATTGTACGCCATCACGTCTGTGTGTGTGTGTGTGTGTGTGAACGGGGACTCTCCCGCCGCTAACATTCGAGACACGATCTTACGCGGTCCTCTGGCGTGCATTGTGTAAACTATAGGTCCATATCCCAACCAGCGTGGCGCGCATACCAAAAACCTCTCGCGTCAAGACATTGGCTGCATTGACGCCAACACGTCTTCCTCTCTCATTCGATGAGACGCCCGCGGTGGTCATTAGAGGAAGCAGGGATGTTGAGGAGGTTTTTGGGCCCCCCTCTCTCATCATTGTTACGTAAGGTACAGTAGGCCTGAAATATTTATACAACCCTGGTCTCACAATCGGATATTTAGTTTGATTCATGAATAAGATATTCACATAAAGTACATTCACCACCAGAGTTTACTTGGATGACAGCTCAAAAAGTTACTAGAAATAGTCCCTAATGTATCCCTACGTCAACAGATGACATGTGTCACTTTGGATAAATGTAATTAAAACAGATTATAATGTATAAATGTGATAGTTAACCACAGCAATTTAGGCCAATACTATTTATATTTATTTGAGGTCAGGCACAAAGCTTATGTATCGTTTTATTCCACTTAAAAAAATTATTATTCACAACACTTTCACTAAATCTCTAACAAATATAGCTTCAAAATGGTGACCGACGAACTTAAACCTTGTGATTGATCATGACTCAAACAAGTTATTTACAATGGTACACCCTCGTAATTTATGAAAATGCTTTATTCGATTAAGTATTTTGAAATACAATAAAATAGTAATGACATAATTTATTATATATAAAAAAGTACAAATATTTTCTTTTTTCCAAGTAAATACAATACATTTATTTAAAAGTATGAATATATGCCCTATATTTCGCATTATCGATAACATTCCAAAATGAAGAATAAGTACTTTTAATTATTTTTAAAATATGGTTTTGGATAGGATAAAAAGTTATTAAAAGTAATAAAATAATGTGAGAAAACTTATGTTTACGTTATTTTAAATGTAAAATATAACACGTAATTAAATAACATATTATTTATAGCAAAACAGTGCTCTTTTACAAGTGTTGGCTACCCTAAACCTAAACATAATGATTTATCAACTGGTATTCAGGTAAAAAGCTATGGTGAACAGACACTATTCTATGGTATTGGTTCCCAAACTGTGAGTCGTGACCCACTGGTGGGTCACGAGACATTTTTGGTGGGTCGTGATAATTTTTTGGAATGTGAAAATTTTGTATGTATTTGAAAAGAGAAAATCACGAAAAAAAATGGGCAAGCGAAAAAGAAAAAAACTAATTTTGAGAAAAAATTGAGGCTCATAAGAATCTGTATTAGTTGAGCGCATGGCCTGGATTACGAAGAATAGAATAGAGAAATTTTGTTCTCCCTGGCTTAGCTTGTATGTTAAAAAGTTAGTTTGGGTTCCCTGACTGCGAATTATACTTATACTCTAAAAAAATTAATTTTATTTATTATTGTAGTCTGCGTCATTTAATCGCCCTTACAAAATATTTTAATGAGTACAGGGTATGTAGCTCATCATAATGTAACTTCTACCACTCTCTACTAAATTCTTCCCTTTTTTGACAAAATAATTATTTGTTGCTATTTTATTGGAATTAAAGTCTTAGTGATAATTCAGTGCATCTACGAATATTTATATTGCGAATTTTTTTAATTAATATAATTAGTGATCACTTTTTAACAAACCAACTTTACAGTCAAATTTTCATAGGAAGGACCTTTTATAAAATAGTAAAAATACACAAATTTGTTGCGGTCAACAATGATAATATTTTACTATTTTATTAGTGTTATTTTGCAGGTTTTGTTTATATTTATCGAAAGTAACACTTGCAGACCACATGTCTCTATATATGAATGCGTTAAAGTAAATCTAATAACTTCTCTAGCTATCATATAAAACATTTTTTATAAAAATTGAACTGTACCACCACTCTACTTATCTTAAGACAGAACCCCGAATATCGCACACTAATATTTGTACTCGTCAATATCACCGAGAATCGAAAACAGGGCCTTCTATACCTGTGTTAGAACTAGCTTGTCACTTGACCGTGGGATAAGATCTTAGGTTAAGGTGGGAGAGAAGGGGACGCGAAATAAGGCCAGTGTTATTGAAGTTTTTATAGAACATTTTTTTTATGTCAAAAGAAATCAATTTATTATCCAGTAGAAACAAAGGGTTTAATTTTCTTCACATGATATCTTAAATTCTTGAATATCTGTCAAGGATGTTATGGAATTTTATGACAACTTTTTCTCTTCATTTAAAAAGTTACTCATTTAATGCCACTATGCCCATTACAGATATTCTAGAACTGTTGGTATCACAATGTGAAGAAAATTAAAGAGTTGTGTTTTTATTAGAGAAATATTTGATTTATTTCAACCAAAAACTCTTAAGCTATAAGATCTTCAAAAACATTATCCTTAATTTGCGTACCCTATATTCCCTTAAGATTACCATTCATTTTTTAATATTTAAATTAGTGAGTGCTACACCAAATCAATTGATAAGTTAATCTATGAGGTAGAAGTATAAAATACACTACTATTAGCTTGGATAAGGAATGGCTAAATCATCCTTTGTACACCTGGCAGAGATTCAAACCTCGACCTTCCGTCACTCGTCAATTATTATGTTAGTAAGTATATTTATTTTTTAGACATAAAATTATATTTGATTTAATGTTGTTTTGGTTTTCATTAGGTTAGTTTGAAAATCATCTCGTTCACAAGAGAATAATCAAACTACAGCACCCAGGGTGACGTAAGGCGTTCTTGCTCGTGCTCACTGGTGCAGTGATCCACTTTATATCTACTTTTTAACTTCCATTACTGTATCCAGCCTGTCAGTATTTTATTCAAGTCATATATTTTCCCCTACCGGCTGGCTAAGCCTGTCGTAGCTTCATATGTCTTATAATCTAACTTAAGACTAGGATAGACACGATATCAGCTGAACTAAGGTGTCGGATTGATTATATATATATATAATATATATTATATATATAATATATAATATATATTATATATAATATATATAATATATATAATATATATAATATATAATATATATAATATATAATATACATAATATATATATAATATATATATAATATATATATATTATATATACATTATATATATAATATATATATATTATATATATAATATACATAATATATATATTATATATAAACCTATCATAAACCTATCATAAACCTTATATATATATATATATATATGGTTTACGATAGGTTTATATATATATTTGTTTGTGTGTATAAACTTATCAGTACAAAAACCCAACAAAATGAAGTATATAATATGTTATTTAACGTAAATATAGTCTAATATTTAAAACCCTCACCAACACAAGGGTAAAAAAAAATATAGTACCACCCGAGACAGCCAATCAACGTTACGCCTCGTGTTGATCGCTCTTGCCAACCGTCAACACTCCGCGGTATAGTTGCGGGGAGGATGCAAAGGGAGAAAGGAGTGTGTGCGTGTATGTGTGGGAGAGAAACGTGTCCCTCCACCCTTTTTTTAAATGTCCCCTCTGACCATATGTGTTCGCACTCTTGACAGACGAGCTGTCCTGGCAGTCGGACCGACCGACCGACTGGCTGGCGAGCGCTACTTCACGTGTACAGAGGACACGTGGTATTGTTAGAGGAGGTATCGTGTGTATAACCTGGTGAGCGCCGAGGGAACTGATTGATGATACTTGTGTGGCCGGTGTTGTTTGCATACCACTACACTACGGCTTACAGCACTAATACAAACCTTCCACGTCCGACAAGAACGATCTAAATCGCATGATATCATACGGTCTTATGATGACTTTTTTGGGTTTTTTTTAATGCTTGTGTTGAATATATTCTTCTTTTATTTTGTTACCGCGTTTACTACTAGTTCGGGTTGCACGCAGAAGTACTATTTATTATCAGACATATAAATATATTAAGATTAGCTCCAGTTTGATTTTCATAGGAGGTCCGTTATTTGAAAGCTGGAGACTCATGTTGACACACTGGGAGAAATAAAAATATTACAATTGTATTTATATTCTTACTATATTTAATTAATAATGTAGAGAGAAATAATACAATCATCAATAAGGAAGTATTTTTGGAATCTCTTAATAAAGTAATAAATCAAATAAAAACATATTTATACAATGAACTGCGGCTGGACTTATATTAAACTTAGAATAACTCATGCCTCATAAGCTTTCCACATCTTCTAAGACTATGATTTAAAGACTAAGAAATTTCAACCAGATTATATTCAAACTTTCAACAACGACAACTCGTGAATTGAAGTACGATACAATTCAAGTATCCAAGTCTATTTTAATTTTAATTGGATGCTTCAAACTGTAGATCACGAGCCGATTTCTGGTGGGTCACGATAAGTTTTTGAAATGTGATTTATTTTTTATTATATGAAATTATAAAATCGTGAAAAATTGGAATAGTTGCATAGTATATGGATACAGATAAATTAAAAAATATAGTAAGTAGTAAATTAAATTTAAAAATACGCCCCCCGTCCCCTCGAACTCACGTCTATTAAATATAGGTGGGTCGCGAATGTGTGTAGTTCTATTTTTATAAATACTTAGCACCGCGTCTTACTACCCGTTCGGTCTATACGCTTAAGTACTAACGACGCTAATGGGTTAGGAATTTGGAAGGTTGAATATAGAGGAAGTGAACCTGCATTTGCGTGGAGGAAGAGTGAAAATACATTTAGGGAAAAAACCCGTTCATCCAACCGAGATTCGAACTTCGATATCCCCGTCCTTGGCAGTTTAGCTCAACACGAAACAAGCGCGTTAACCAACTACTCCACTGAGGTGGGTTTGTAGTTCTAAACTTTTATTTGTGTTTATAAAATATTTGGGAAGCACTGTTCTAGAAGTAATCTTGAGGGATTTTTCACACAAATTATAAATATTTAAAAAGGGTAGGGGAGTTTTATATGCTCAAGTGAGCACATTCATGAAAGCAAAATAAAGTTTGACCATTTTACACATAATTATTTACTAACATAATAATTATATCACTGAAAACCTACTTATTTTTAGTAAGCTAAATAATTATTCTATTCTATAATGATGGTAGTTTAATTTTCCTTTTTCATATACACTGACAGGTGAGGAGCTAGGTATTTTAAATATAACAACTTTATTACTTTTTTCCTCCCCCAACGTTAAATAGATGGTTACAATAAATTACTCGCCACGTTTTTTTCAGGATCCGTTATTAATAGTTTAGCATCCACGAGAATGCAAGATAATTTTGATATACATCGATTGCCGCTTCAGTGGCTGAAAGGTTTAAGTATTCACTCTCGTGTGAAACTGGCCAGCTGATTACGGGCTCGAATCCCGATTGGATCTACTGAGGGTAGTTTTCCTAAATGATTTTTCACTCTCCTTACACGAAAAATATGTTAAATTACCTCTAAAATGCTTCCTTCCTCAGCCCTACCTTATCAGGGTAATTATCATATGTGCCTATAATCTGAACAGGAAGTAGGACATGGTTATAAAAGAAAAGAAAGAAATTGCCATACAACTTTTGAAAATCTAAATTCTGTCTTCAGAATCAGTAAAAGTGTGAAGTCTCCTTCCCAAAAACATTTGTGATCAGCACAATGCGAAAAAGAGTCCCGAGTTAAGGAATCTCTTGTGAATCCCGATTGAAAAGATCAGTACCTATACTATAAACCGGGGGGGGAAAAAAATCACAGTTTGTAGCTTTACTGAAGAATGGTGCTTGTTATCTTGAAGTCGGTCCATCTGGACCTTCCCACAACAAAGTAACTTGCGAGAGAAAGAGAATTGGTGGTCGTCATAGAAACCGATCTATCCCGCCTTGGAAGAATAGTTTTAGCCTGAACACACTTTACTCTTTTGTGAAGCAGCTTCTTCATGTAAACCAAGCCCAACCCTCGTTCTTTAATTCCAGACGACACTTAAATACGTATTTTTATTGTGTTTAGTCATTGAGATAGTTATTATTAATCTGCTATAGAAACTTTTATTAGAAACATATCGTTACATGTAGGACACACACACCATAACCAGATCCCGGCCAGTTATTGGAACATTTAGTTAAAAATAGATCAACATAATTTCATAGAAATAGATTATCTACTCATAGGGCGATAGGACATTTAGTTCTTATATAACCTAGGCATCATTAGCTGAATAAAGTCATCGGATTACAACGTAAACGAAATTTTTAGGCGTGAGGGATGAAATTTAGAAGTATTTTCACTATCCACATAAAAAAAATATAGTCTTCATAATTGTTTTTATATTTAGTGTTAAGTTTAATATTTGAGGGAACATAATGAGAGGAAAAATAAACAAGTGGAAAGAATATTTTAATCATATTTTAGACTATAGCCTGACTAACTTTTGAACACATTTATGTATTTCAATTTAAGTTTTAAATTATTTTGACGGAAAACTTGTTAAATGTATGTCCTAACACATAAAACAACAATTTTAAAATATGAGGTAAGGATTGTAATTTTAACAAGTACTTCAAATATCTAACTTCAAAGAATGTAACCTCACAGTGTGGAATAAAAAGTATTTAATTTAATTAGTTTAAATGTAATAGCTAGGCACTTCATGGGGAACTTTTTTCATATATGAATTACTTGACATAAACATCCTGAACCGAATGATACCACTATCACGCGGCTTATAGACTAATTTAATCGAGAACAGGCACAACATCCAGCCCCCATTATAGTAATTCATCACTATGTAATGGGAACCTCCTGTTTCACTAATTATACATTTTTCGGACATAATTGGAACTAAACCCGGCACTCATAGATCAGCAGGCTGACACTAAACAGACTGAGCAAAAGGAGTTGTTGGATATAAATTATATTATAAGTTCTGGGCGCTTATTTAGGGTGGCGATATTAGGGGCGGAAAATGTAGACACAACAAATTAAAGACTTTAGCGCTGATTCATTTTAACAAACATATGACTTAAATTGACTAGCCTTGCGGTCTAATGGTCAACATTTCTGGCTACTAATCTAGATTTCCTGAGTTCGATTCCCGGTGGCATCATAGCCCATAGGTATTTTTCCCGAAAGGGAATTGTTCCTATGATACCATGGTCTGGTTAATTTGGTTTAAGCTAGGTTTAAGACTTCTACTAACACATCATCATCATAATCCCATGACTCCATCGGGGCACCCACATGGTGTCCCATCCTCAGAAGACAGCTACGGTCAGTAGGAGACCAGGGACATCTGACCGACAAACTCTGGTAGAACACGAAAATAAAAACTACATTGGTAGGCGTGTGGAATAAACGTCAAGTTAATCTAATCTGTGCTTTCGGTGATGAGGAATTTGAGATTTAAACCCCAGCTGTGCTAATTGGGGGTACTTTTTCTTAAGGGTTTTTCAACTCTCACTCCATGAAAATTCCCTCTAAAATCTATCTTTATCACCCTTACCACATCAGAAGATCTGAAAATGAAAACCAGGTAAAGACCAAAAACTAAATTTACAAGATCCACAAAAGACCCTTTTTTTTTTTTTAAATATATCACGACATTAAAAAACTATTATGGTCCATTGAAATACATATAAAAAAACTAGCATAGAGTTTAATAAAATTAAGAGAAGCACAGCTTTTTTTCATCTTTTTGTAATAAATTTTAGAATATAAATCTATTTTGCCTTCTCATCTCTCCTAAATTTCATATTTTGGTCTTTATTTTGTTTTCACTCCCATGTCTTCTTGCGCATAGCCTTTACGGATATTAGTAAAAGAACTACTTGTATAGTGGTTTCTACTGATCCATGGTAAATTTGATTTGTTGTCTTTGGATATCAAGTACTTAAACAAACAATAATCTTGTATCTACCTTAAATATATATATATATATAAACATTTAAACAATTTTGGGACAAACTTTGTATTGTAGGAGGGTCACACACACACACATATATATATCAAAGGGTAAAAATATATGTATTTTACGGCTGTCACAACAAACCTTTCATTGGTAAAATGTATTATTTTACACCATTCATTTTCAATAACGTCAATCACTTCTATATGATAAAGTAAAACTTTTTTTTTTTCATATATATTTTCTTTACATGACAATATATTTGCACTCTTTATTAGATTGACAGATTTGAACAAAACTCATAAATTAATTTTTACTTTTATTTTTATTTTCATTTGATTGAGTATCTTCTTTGTTTGCCATAATCGTGTGTGTGCGAATAATATATTTCGTGACAAGGGGTAGGTTCTTCATGTCATAAACATTAAAAATCACGTTTCATTGTTTTTGACTTTCAAATGTCATCCAGATGATGGAGATATTTTAATTCATTAAATATATGTGTGTGAATTTTTTAAATAAATTCACTGAGATTATATACTCAAAATGAATAAATCGGTTTTAATATTTTCTCAACAAAATAAATATTTTAATTTTAATTAGAGGACTTATTTTTATTTTAATGTATAGAAATAATAATAGGTTTTGACTCAATGTTTAAATTTACAAAAAAAGTTTATTATTGTTTCAGCACCCCGTCTTACTACTTGTTCGGGTTATACACTTATGTACTAATTACGCTAATGGTTTTAGGGATGAGGAAGGTTATACACCCGACCAAGATTCGAACCTCGATCTACCAGTCATCGGAAGTCTAGTCTACTGCGATGATGGTGCCCTATACAATGTGGCCACCTTAGTGGAAAGTAATAATAAGTAGTAATAATGATAATAATAGTAATATAGGAATTTAAAGCTGAATAATAATAATGCTCTTTTAATCTACTCACTAGAGGGTCGAACCACCAGTGTCAAAGTAAAGATCCCACAATTAATTCTGTTACTGGGCATTATCATATACATTAAACATGGTTTAAAATTTATGAAATATTGTTGTTCATTTATAATATGAGTGCTTTATAAATGCTCTGTTCAAAGTCTCAAACTTCTTACCTTGATAGTGAATAAACATCATCATCAACTCTTTCCAGGTGACGTGGCGGTCTAGGGGTAAGGTGTCAGACTTCTGTGCTGGGTTTCGGGGGTTCAATCCTCGGTCCCAACACGGATTTATCTGATTGCGAAAACCTTCCTTCACCTCTGACAAGACGTGTATTAATCACAACTTGTGAATGTAAGGAATGCCAGGCCTCCATCGTGGTTCGGATCTCACGTTAAACTGAAGGTCCTCCATTTCATGTCACAATCACCCTACCATTACAGATTAGCGTAAGTGCGTACAACCCGAACGGATAGTAAGACACGGTGCTAATAATAATAATAGTAATAATAATAGCTCTTTCCAGCCTGTGGCCGGATCATTCTAGTGAAATGCCTCCATTTTACTCTATCCTTCCACCACTCTTCTTTCGTTAGTTTATTCCATTCTTCTCCTCTGACTTGCACACTTAATGTTATCTACTCCTGTCATCGCTTAGGGTATTTAAACTTAAATGCGGGTACAGTTCATTTAAATCCTATCTTTCTCAATCTGACCCCATCAGAGTGGATAAGTGGATATCTCAGACAAGTAACAATACACCACCTTGGTGGTCAAATGATCTGAGGCAGTGTTCACGGTACACTAAACACCTTGATAAACGAGAATATTTCCGTGCAGACGTTCACCTCTGACGTAATATAAATATTTTTAGCACCACGTTTTAATAACCGTATTAATAACACTTAAGTACTAGTTATGTACTAGTATGGGCTAGGGATGAGGAAGGTTTTATTTAGAGGAAGTCTACCCGGATTTGCATAGAGGGAGAGTGGAAAACCATTTTTGAAAAAGGAATTTCAGTACGCCCTACCGAGATTCAAATGTTGATCTCCCCCTCATCAGCAATCTAGTATACTGTAACAGAAGTGCCATAGACCATGCGACCATCGATGTGGGTTTATATTTAAATATATGATGCATTATTTCAAAATATAGTTCACGCTAAAATAAAGTATAAATAGTTCTAAACAACCCTATGTTTTGAGTTTTATTAATATAAAGAAATGTGTGAACTGTAGCATTAGCTCATTTTCAACGACCTTTTAATCATATTTGCAAAGCTATGAGACTAGGCTTACGACATAAAATGATAAGATATTTGAGAACTAGCTGAAAGTTTACCTATTTACCTTAACAATAGGTTTCGTAAGAGTGACCTGGTGGTCTAGCGGTAAGGTGTCAGACTTTTGTGCTGGGGGTCCGGGTTTCAATCCTCGGTCCCGGCACAGATTTATCTGAATGCCAAACCCTTTCTTCACCTCTGACAAGACGTGTATTAATCACAACTTGTGAATGTGAGGAATGCCAGGCCTCCACCGTGGTTCGGATTCCACGTTAAACTGTAGGTCCTTCATTTCATCTCACAATCCCCCTACCATTGCACATTAGCGTAAGTGCGTATAACCCGAACGGGTAGTAAGACGCGGTGCTAGTAATAATATGTTTCGTAGTTCCCCTTCTCTCTTTTTTATTGGCGTGGCAAAGAGTGGTTGTAGGTTGTGATCTGATTGGCTCACCTCCCAAGCCAGCAGGGAACCAAGCACGGGACCTATAAAGGGAAATCGGCAGGCTATCCAGCAGCCGAGTCATCAGTGACATCATTTTCCAGCAGCGTGTCCTGCTCAACACTGAGAAAGCGAAATAGCAACAAATCCTTCACTGGGCTTTAGTGTAAAATTTGTTGATTTTGTCAGATTTATATAAAATACTATTAAGTGAGAGTTAGTAAGAAATGCAGATGACATAGGGTTGCCCCCCTTATTGACTTAATTCGTGTTCTTATTGAACAGTGATGCGTGGGCTCTCTGACGCCATGGCCCATTCACCGCTGCGGCGCACTGTTTGTGGAACATTAGTCTAAAGGCATCACTTTTGCAATAGACTGGACTGCCGATGACGTGGAGATCGGGGTCAACCTTTCGGTCAGCTGTACTAAAGAGTTTTCCCCCCTATATGGTTTTCCATTCTCCCTCCACGCAAATACGTCTATACTTCCCCTAAATTCAACCTAACTCATTCATACCACATTGAAGTAATGTAGTTAATATGAGTTTAACGCGAACGGGTAGTAAGACTTGGAGAAAGAGAAATAAATTAATGGTACGGCACACCGCACAGACTTTCTCTCGCTTTTATCTTAAGATAGACATTTACTAAAAACTTGTAAGGTTTGTGAAACGAAATAATAGGTACATACATTGTTGTAAAAACACTACATCAAAGATTATAAATAAAATAATATACTCTGTCACTTACTCTGTTACAGTAGAAACTAGGAACAATGTTACAGACAATTTGAGAAAATAGAAACATCTTTGGCCACCAAAGAGCATAAGAATCAAATTCATTTTCAAAGATCTGAATTAAAAAGTTATATTTGCTTATAGCTCAGAAATTATCGATTCTATAAAAATATATTTCAAATAAAACATGTATATCTTTAATAGTACTACAACTTTACAGCGATAAGTTTTTTCGTATCTCAAATAGTTGCGGAGAAATTATGAAAATTGGAAAATTTCCCTCATGTAAAGTACCCTCAAAGTCATTTTCATGAGAAAATGAAAGTTTCCATATTGTTTTTAATGATAAACAGTGTCTACATAAAAAAATTTATCAAAATCATAATAGCTAATTTTGAGAAAATCGATTTACTCTCGTTTTGCCCTTCAGTAAGCTACCCTTAATTTTAGGATTAGGTGGCCAGTTCCAAAACCAGATACCAAGTTTCAGGCCAATTGGTAAAATAGTTTGTACTCTAGCCCGAGATACATACAGACGACATTGCGAAAACCACTTTTTTTATTTCAGGGTGTCATGAAACGTTGAAATTTATCAACATTTAGAGTTATATATTTTTGATGATCACAACAATTTCTCTCTGAGGTGTCGAGAGAAAGAAAAAAAAAAAAGGTAGATAAGGATCTTCCATTTGGTTTAAAGCCCTTAGCTTGAAATACAAAACAAATTCACGTGATTTTATGTTGCTTAAAAATTGAAACTAATATTTAAAACAAACATTTTATCCAAGCGGTGAAGCGATCATATAATCTTCTCTCAACACTGCTTACTCCACTCTTGTCACACATGAAGGTCACAAAGGAAGGAGTACAGGGTGGTAAACGACATTCGCCACACGAGAGAGGAGGAGGAGGAGGGGGGGGGGAGGAACAATGACTACAAGGTAATCTCAGCGAAAATACAAAAGAGGAGAGGGGAGGACTCGAATCCCGCTTCTGGTTCCCAAGCTCTACTACCCCACAGAGGGATCAGCGGGTACCAAATATATCAAGTCCCTCGGAATAGGTTAATCGTGAGTGAAGAGACTTTCAATTAAACCTTGTAATTCCACTGCCTGTTGTATCTCTCTCTCTCTCTCTGTCTTTCTATCTCGGTTCGCAGCGGGAGGAAGAAAGTGGGTATAGGGTTGTAATGACGTCACGTATTCAATGGGAAGCTCGCGGGGAGGGTGTTGGTGGTGGGGTAAAGACACTAACTTCCTGGTAGTTCTATCTACAACCTGCCATAAAAGGCATTCCCCCCGTCATGTGTACATAGGACAAATTAGAAACGCCTAAGTGGAGGGAGTGCTGCTTGAGTAGCGACATATACTGCGCGGTCTACTTGTCTAATACGCGCATGCAGTTGTTTTGACAAGGACTTGGCTGATATCGTAATTTGATGATGTAGATACGAAGCGCCCCTAGATAAATCCAAAGATAATAAATCCGATATGGAAGATAAATTCAGTCTAATTTTGACTGGAAATTAGTTTGTAGTATAGTCTGATTTCGGTAAGAAGAAAAGTATCTGATAGTTACTCAAGTTACTAAAACCATTTTAATATATTCATATATCAAGTCATGTTTATTCTAGCTATCACTTTTGATAGATAATTATCAAAAACTTTAAAATACCACAAATAATATAATGAAATGTTATTAATGTTGACCGCAAAAAAAAAGTTTGTATTTTATAAAAGGCCCTTTCAATGAACTACATAATAATGGCACATACTACTTTTTTTTTTGGCACCGCGTCTTACTACCTGTTCAGGTTATACGAATGGGAACTAATTACATTAATAAGTTTGGGATGAGGAAGGTAGAATTCAAAGGAAGGCTACCCACATTTGCGTGGAAAGTTTAATAGTGGAAAACAATTTTGGGAAAAAAACACCTCAGTACACCCGACTGGGATTCGAATCCCGATCTCCATGTCTTCGGAAACCTAGACTAACACGAGAGTGAAGTCTTAAACCATGCGGCCACCGAAAAAGGTTACTTTTCTCGTCTTAAACAACGCATTAGACAACTCCAAATGATATAAAAGAATGAAACTTAGTAGAGAGCAATGTTTTATGTGTATACAAGGACTCGCACCAATCCTCCTACACCCGCCACTCACCAGTTATTATCACGTGCTATCCAATGTACCGGCAATATCAGCCGCAACGAATGTTCATTGCTTACGACCGGTTCTTTCAACTTTTCTTTGCTCGCTGATGAACTGGTGTGATGGTATTTGCTTACTCTGTATTCTTAAATATAAGGAGTACAACAGAAGAAGTCCCGTCTTAATCCGATGAGTACTTTTTGAGTTTACTGGAAACATACAGAAAATATAACGTACATACAGATTTAGAGTTGTATATATTATGTATTTATATATATAATATCAACTTAGTTTCAAAAGAGGGTTTGATAAAAAAATTCCCTACTAGATATCCAATTATTATTTACATCCATTACTATATGCAGCTTAATGCTTGGGTCAGTTTTTATTATTCAAGCCATATATTTTCCACTACCGGCTTGCTAGGCCTGTCGTAACTTCATACGCCTTAAAATCTATCTTAAGACTAGTACAGGCACAACATCCAGTCCACAGCCGTTAATTTATCAATGATAAGTAGTAAAACCATATTTATAGCAATGATAAATTCTAGGCTATGCTGGGAATCGAACATGGGTCCTTTAGCTCCTTAGGTAGACACGATACCGACTGAACTAAGGTGTCGGATCTTGATATCTAATTGTTTTACTAAAATAATTCGTTCAATTCAATATTTGATTAGAGATGTTGCTTGCATTTACTCTAGAGCCTTAAAGATTAATTTTTTAAGCATTCAATTTCATAATCTTAAATACAATAAAGTTTGAGCTGACAAAGTGGATTTTTTCCATCTATTTTATTTTATGTATCACCGCATCTTACTGACCGTTCGGGTTATATGCTTAAGTACTAATTACGCTAATGTATTAGGAATTGGGAGGGTTGAATTTAGAGTAAGTGAAGCCACATCTGCGTGGAGGGAGAGTGTAAAAACATTTAGAAAAACCCACCCCCAGTTCACCAACTGAAATTTGAACCTCGATCTCCCCGTCTTCAGCAGTCTAGCTCAACACGACTAGCGCGTTAGCTAATTACGCCACCGAGGCGGATTTTTTCCATCTAAAATATGTATATTATTCAACAATTACACTGTTATTTTTCTATCTACGTTAGTTTGAGTGAAATGGGATGTATCAAGGAAGAAACTGTCTGTTGTTGGTGAGATGTATTTTCCAGAATTAAACTAGTTTTGGTCATGCATGTATTCAGTTGGTGACAAGTATTTTTAGCGCCGCTTCTTACTACCCACTCTGGATGTACGCCTATGTACTAATTACGCTATTGGTTTTAGGTATAAGGAAGGTTATATTCATAGGAATTTACCCGCATTTGCATAGAGGGATAGTGGAAAAACATTTTCGAAATGCAACTCTCAATACACTCGACTGAGATTCAAACCTCGATCTCCCTGTCACACACATTCAAGTTTACTCCGGGCGTAGCACCTTAGACCACGTGGCCATCGGAGCGTGGGGTAGCAAGTTGAAGTAACGCCTACTTTATAAATTGTGCCACATTATTTGATAATTATTCACACTATCCTACCAAGCAAATGGTTGTACACTTCATCAAATTTATTCCTTTCTTGTCCCTAACCCATTTGTGACCAGCTCAGACAGGCGGTATGACCAGGAGCTACTAATAAAATATGTTGATATGAATTTGTCATATTTCATACTTCCATCAGTAATGGAGTAGAGCAGACACAGATAGGATTTTAAAGGAAGGAAAAATTAAAATATATATAGGAAAATTTACCTCTTTACACCCGACAAGATTTAAACTCCAATCCCCCGTCAATGGAATCAGACAATCACATCAGGCAAGATGAGTCTGACGCTTTATTCCATGTGCCCACTGGTGCAGGTGATATTCATCAAGTATCGTATATCGCCTTTATGATTAAAAACGCTGTGGTTCGACTCTTTGTATATTACAAATTAAGTAGTATTGGTTATTACTAATACATTTTGCATTACTCTAAGTCCAGGTCAAGGTCACGCTAGTGATCATGAGTTTCTTGTCGTCAAGCCCGCGATATACTAGATTGCAGGTGACTACGAGGTCAAGGTTCGAACCTAGAGTAGATGTAGGGTTGAGGGGAGATGAGTGCTAATCTCACGTGACCCACCACTTTTCATATCCGCTTTTCACACTAATGCGGATGAAATTCCTCAAATTACTTCTTCCTCATAGATTAAGCGGTTAAATCACCCTTGTGTTAAAACCTAAACAGCCCATATCGGAGGTCACGAGGTTTATGACGTAAGCTCGAGATATACTCTACAGCCAGTGATGGGGATATCAAAGTTTGAGTCTCGGGTGGTTGCAATGACGTAGCTTTTCACTAGTGACCCGCTTCGGTTACCTAGCTAGCTAACGCGCTATGCTCGTGTTTAGCTAGACTGCAGAGGATGGGGAGAACTAAGGTAGGAATCTCGCTCGGGTGAACTGGGAGTGTTTTTTTCCTGAATTGTTTCCCACTATCTCTCCATGCAAATTCGGGTTCACTTCCTCTATATTACACCTTCCCAATTCATAACCCATTAACATAATTAGTAACTGAGAGTATAACCGGAACGGGTAGTAAGACGCGGTGCTAATTATAAGGATTTTCACTAGTGATTTATAGTTGTGGGCCTTTCATAAAATATCCTCGCTAATGCGAGTGCAGTTCATCTAAATACCCTACTAATCTCTGCTTGGTAGAGTAATTCATTAAATAATACCCGCGGTAAGTATGGACTAAGAAATGTAGCTATAAAAACCCAACTTAGCCCACTGACTCAAATATTGTGTCCCTTGTCAAAAGGAAAATGTAGAGGTACTGACAGAATTATTGTTTTACTTGAAAATTATTGGTCCGAGATAAATAAAATATTAATTGCACCCCACTTAGCTTATAATTAGAATACTTTATCCATTGTGTCCGTGTCTTGATTGTGTCAGTGTCAAAATGTCAGCGGATAACGTCAAATGGGGCCATCGATTTCCAATGTTTCAGCTCACCTCATAATCCCGAGTTTACATCCAATAATTAAAATAATGATGGCGTGTTGTTTTTAAACTTATCAAACACAAATCTAACTCTATTGAAACAAAACATATTTAATCTACTAACCAAGCACTTTGGTTGACTTCAGGTAATATTGGCCTTTCAAAATAAGTATATCATAATCTCTTCGTGGTTTTGGTCATGATATACGTGTTCCATACCAGAATTAGTTAAAACTTTTTTACTCTGTCTATAACGCTCCAGATCATTAAAATATCTATCAAACTATATCTAAAGTTTATTATAGTATTTTTGAACTAAATGATTTAATTTGTAAAATAAATAAACCCTCTCAGTTGTTTTTTAATTACTCGACCTTTTAAGTGCCTAAATTGATCAATTTTGTTGATTTTAATGCAAATTAATGATAACAAAATTCGAATTATATCAAAATAAGATCTCCAAATTTTAGGAAATTCATTTTTACCAAACAAAAACATTGGTAAAAGATGTGTTTGAACAGGCTATTATAACGGGCGTAATGTGATCAAAAATTTAAAAAAATCAAGATAAAGAAGAAAAAATAAAAACAACGTTCAAACAAACTGAATTGTATTTTTTTTTTTACCTCTCATATTCCGTTTGTTTGATATAATTATATCAATTTAAGCTGTAATCGTTTTCTCTTTTGCATTCTATCAAAAAGTTACGATTAATTTTTTTACTATTTTAGCAAAAATAAATATTTTATTTGCTGACTTTTTATACCAAAATCCAATTTTTTACTTGGTGTATTTATTTATTTATTTTATGTATTTTTTAAAGGTACTTAACTTTCACTTTCTGAACCGACTGACTATATCAGCACACGATAATTTTCTATGAGTGAGAGTGAAAAGGCCTACCAATTTTTGTCTGGAGTGGTATTTAACATATATCCCAGGGTTCTTTGACACGCCACAATCGACATGGGACCAACGGCTTTACTTCGCCTCCGAAGGAAGTTGTGCTACGGATTTTTATCACTCAAGAAAAATCCGTCGACCTCGACTGAGTTTGAACTCATGAAAATTGGGTCCTGACGATGAACACTTTAACCCAAAACCATCGAGGTGGACTTTATTTAATGAAATACAATTATTTTATTTGCCACAATACTTACTTATAGGCCAATCAGGATATTCACAAATTTACATTATTGGGGTAAGTATGTAGAAGGAAAAAACTTTCTCAATATACATTCCCGTCACCAGAAAACAAACAAGGCGTAATTTTTGTTTTAGTACTGTCTCTTACTAACCGTTTGGGTTATTCACTCATGTACTATTTACGGTAATTGGTTAAGGATGAGGAAGGTTAAATTTAGAAGAAATGTACCCATATTTTCGTGGAGAAAGAGAGTGGTAAACTATTTAGGAAAAACTACAATCAGTACAACTGCCCGAGATTCCAACTTTGATCTGCCCGTCATCAGAAGTCTAGTCTATTGGGAAGGTAGCGCCTTAGACCATGGGGCCACCAAAGTGGATATACGATATCGGTGCCTTTTTTCCGCATGACCACTGGTACGGGTAATACATAATTTAGTGTACATATTTTGTGTACGGGTAAATTTTCTAAACCAGAAACCCAAATGTATTGCGCTACCGTTAGATTTGAAGTGTCTCTATCAATGATATGCCATATTATGCTTTTGTTTGTGTTTGTGTGCTAGGGATGATAAAGTAAAAAGTTAGAGGAAATGTACCTACTTTAAGCGTGACAGGAGGGTAGGAAATCGTTTTAAATAGATTCCACCCTAAATCTCTCTGTCCTAGACTTGAACCCCGATATTCCCGTCATTGGCAGTCCCGTATTTTGCGAGAGGAATGCCTTAAGACTTAGACCATGTGACCACCGAGGCGGGTTCATCCTCAATTATTTAATAAAACAATAAGTAAAAAAATATCCGAGTTTATTGGGTAACGCAACAAGGCATTTCCACCAGAACTATTACAAAAAAAAAGTGTTTCCTTTATGTTCTTATTTGTAGAACTAATTGGATGTTTCCGTGTCATTAAAGATCAGTTAACTTCGGCTAATTGGTAAAGTAGTGGCTATTACTAAGTTAGTAATGCTACTAGATAGTGAAAGAAGGGTGATACCTTTGGGAATAATTTATCATTCACGAAGTGAGGCTAGTATTTATTCGGGCAAGTAAAATCGAAACGGTTTTTTATTTTTTAACACAACGTAATGTGATGTAATAGTCAGCTAATTATTCATTTTATCTGTAGTTGGAATGGGAATTCTAAACAACCACAATCCTAGGATTAAATTTAAAATACATGGCTCATGTGATGTTTCGTTTGTACTTAGGTAAAGTATACATTTATTTATTCATTCATTCACTGTGTTTATAAAACATTCAGGGCAAAATTGGGAAACGTTTTTCCTCTCTGATGACATTTAACCAAAGATTTAAATATTACAAATGAAAGGGATCCAAGCTAAATTTAATGTACTTATTTATAACTAGATAAAACTACATTCGATATCAACTTTTAATAATACTTTCTTAATACAGAATTAAATAATTAGTAAATAAATCATTTGAACCGCAAGTGGTATAATTACTTATGTATACATATTTTTAGGAAACTAATTCAATCAGATATTTAAATCCATCCAATACAAGAAAAAAGCTGGAAAGTGTAAAATTTAAAGAAATGATCCAGCAAACGCTATTAAGATTTTTGGGAAACCAAAATAGAGCCGTTGTAAATCCATCCCTATTGCAGTTGATCACAAGATATGTAACTAATTTTGAAGAATAACTTGATTATCTTTTTATAGATAGATTTGTATGCACTTTCTAAGTGAAAGGATGTCCCTCAAGCCTTTTTAATACTACTAATTAACGCATTCTATGAAACTGCTATCACAATTTTTAATAATTTACAAATAATTTATAGTTAATCTATGAAATGATTTAATGAATTTTATAATAAGACACTATGAAAATAATGTATATGAGCATTTAAATTCCACACTAACATATTTGTCTTTTGCAAATAATGGACTATAGTTTTTTTCACCACGTCCTACCATCTAGCTTAGCTCTCCATATTAAATTAAACTACACTAATACGTTAGATATGAGAAATATATAATTTATGAGTAGTGTGACCGCATTTGCTTGGAGCGATGGCTGGAAACAGTTTAAGATAAAACTCCCCCAGTACACCCGCCAGGGATATGAACCCTAACCTCCCTGTCACCAGCAAACCGGACCAGACGAGCTTATTGTTTAGTCAACATGGCTACCATCACGGGTACTACAAAGTTATTTAATCAATCATACACATTCCGAACTAAGTATAGTGACTTGGTCAGAGACTGAAAAATTATATTTTTTACTCTTACTCGATAAGTTGGATGTATTAAACTATACACCAAAACACAATCAATTTCAATACAAACTGTGTATGAGAGTAAGAAAAATATATTTAATTTATTTTGTCTTAAATTAGAACAAATATATTCTTATCTTTATATTTATTTCTCTCTCTGTAACTAATTTAATTACCATTAAATGTTCCCTAATTTTATTTATCATCTCCGGCAGACTTCCGGAGTGATTACATCGTTCCGGATTCCTTGACACACAGCGTTCATGAATGAAAGAGGTGGATAGAGGGAATTGAAGACAACGTAGAAAGGATGCGACATATGTCCCCGGAGTACAGCTGCATTGAAACGCATTTCATCAAGAAGGGATAATTTTATGTGTTCACAATGCACGAGCAGGGGTTCACTTTGTCTGTGTGTACTTCTCTCTCTCTTTTCGTCTCTCCACCCCTCTCCACCATCTCTACAGGGTTCACTTTAATTACATCCATGACGAGCTTATACACTCCACCCTGTGTCCCTCTTTCCAACGTTACTCATTTCAGACACATATTGGATTCCGCGTGTCAATGGCGTACTAAAACTGAAAACGGTTACAACGCCAATTTCAAACCTCCCTTCTTTTCTTTTTTTTTTT